>CAUYPK010109173.1:0-12353 GCA_963574355.1 Loris lydekkerianus
TGTCTTGATTGTTGTTTTGTTCCAAAAATTTGGTGATTTCCTTCTTAATCTCGTTTATAACCCATGTATCCTTCAGCATAAGGTTGTTTAGCTTCCATGTTTTTGTATGTGTATGCAGGTTTCTGTTGTTATTGAGCTCAAGTTTTATTCCATGATGGTCTGTGAAGATGCAAGGAATAATTTCTATTTTTTTAAATTTGCTGAGGTTAGATTTGTGGCCTAGGATGTGGTCGATTTTGGAGTATGTTCCATGGGCTGCTGAGAAGAATGTGTATTCAGTTGGAGTGGTTTTGATAGAGAGTTCTAACATCACCAAGTGGGATTTATTTTGTGTATTTAATACTCCCACTCTATAAAGCAGTTTCTTGCTAACTTCTAGTATTGACTTTCTTCCCAGAATAAAAGGCTACTTCCTTATTTTTTGTTGTTTTCCTTGATAAATGATTCCATTTTCCCCAACTTGGTCTTCAAAATGGCCAACATTAGATGTTTGTTTAAATTAACAGAGTGTGGTCAGCCAATTCCCAAGGGAGAAGAGGAAGCCAAACAGATTTAAAGTGGCATCATTTATGAAAACAATTAATTCATTATCTTTTTCATAAAGTTTACATATGCACACATTAATCATCATGGCGTGGCACTGGGCAGGAAGTTCGTACCTAAGGAAGTTCCATTTTACAATATATCTTTAGTGTTTAATGGCCTTTGCAGCTCATATTTTATTGTGTGGTCACTCAGCTGTTACTTTTATTAGGAAGTCTGTGCCTTTGTGATGAACTGATTAAGAAACTTGTTTTGAAGTTACATTCATAGGCAAGTCAACAATCTATGTATACCTAGCTAAGGATTTTGGCCTATTATGATGTTGTCTCTAGTATATCAATGTTGGGGAGCAAATGGAAACTTCTAGAGAAACTTAATTCTTTTTAACATATTGAAGAGCTGAAAAATTCTGAATGGTGACTAAAGAAAGGGAAGATTATGAGAAAATCTTGGTGACCACCTTTACATATATGAAGGGTTGCCAATGTTAAATTAAATAAAAAAAATGAAGCCTCTATGTACGAATTCCTTACATGCTAAGCTCTTCTAAGATTGATGTCTACCATCATCTATATTTTGAAAGTTGAAGGAGAAGTTAAAGAGGAATTAGGCCTGTCATTATTAATAGACCCTGAATCACAGCTAAGATTAGAAATCAGAAGCTTATACCACAAATAATAGTGAGAAGAACGGCAACTTCATTACTCACCAGTCACCTAACAGGTTGCCCTCTGATATCATCTTTATTTTATAGCACTATATTTCTTACCTCTGGGGATCTTCTTGAAATGGATGGGATGATCAACTGGGCTGTGATAAATGAAACCATCTTGATTGCTTGTTTCCAAGATTGAAGACTCTGAATGTTAAACCATACCACATCTGTGGCAGACTACTTTAAATCAGCCTTATGACCCCCCACCTCCCATCTTCTGGCATTCGCGCTCTCACATAATCTTTTTCTCTTGAAGATGAATGTAATTTGTAACTTTCTTCTAACCAGTAGAATATTACAATGGTGATAGTGTGTCACAGACATGATTTTATTTTGTTACATATTCTCAGTCTTGCTAACAGACTTTTTTATTAGCCTAAAGCAGCAAGCAGCTGTCTTATGTACTTCCTTTGGAGAAGATCACAGAGGAGGGAATTGAGGAGTTGAAGCTGACTCCAGTGACAAGTAGCAAGGGGCTGGAACTTTCTGTCATCTAGCCATAAGGAAGTAAACTCTACCAAAGATTATGTGAGCTTGGAAGTAGATTTTTCCTCAGTTGAACATCCAGATGAGAATGCAGCCCAGCCAAAACATATCTTGACTGGAACTTTATGAAACCTAAGAATGCCAAGATAAATCGTGCCCACAATTCTGACCCCCAGAGATTGTGAAGTAATAAGTTTGTATTATACTAAGCCTCTAAGTTTGTGTTAATTTTTTACATAGCATAGAAAACTAATATGCTTTTTTTTCACACTTGAGAACATTAAGGCTGTTGACTACAATGAAGAAATTTTCCCAGTAAGATCAATAAAGGAGCTGTAAATCAAATCTGTGGGGCTTATGATAAGAATATTTTTGTTAGCTTGCTTCCTTCTTTGTTTTTGTTTTGTTATCTTAATGTAAGAAGGTAAAACATAAGGCTAGCTTCTGTAGACTTAGAAGACATTCTGGTCAACTGGAAATTTAGGAAGAATGTCTGAAGATGCCACAAATGTTGAGGAAAACTCTTCAGCATTGTAAAGAAGCTATGGTTTTCTTACAAGTCTTAAAGAAGTTTTTTAATTCCTAGGATGCATATTTGCCTATGTTCAGGTAACTGTTTTTAAAATAAAAGATAAAAAAAAAGAATCATGTCTATTTCAAGCATTGGAACAATGAAAAAGAAAAAGGAAGGAAGACAGGAAGAAACAATATTATAAAAGAAGAAAAAGGGAATAATAAAGAAAAAAAAGGGGGAAGACAGGAAGGGAAGGAAGAAGAAAGAAAGTAAGAAAGTAAGGGGAAAAAAAAGAAGATTGATGCCTGGTAGTAGTAATTGTTTTTAAGAATATATAAAATACAATTGGTATAACACACTATATACAAATGTTAATTATGTCCACATAGAATGTATGTCACATAGAATGTATGTGCCATACACATAGTACACATAGAATGTATGTCAGAAAGAAACAGGAATACTTATTTCATATTACAGATATTATCACATTCAAATTATTATAAAGTTGTTTAAAATGGTCCCTTTTGCAGATGTTTGACCACCAAGGTTCACAACTTCTGGATCCTCTCTCATTTCAGCTTATCTTAAACTGCTCGTAGAGTTTGAATTATCAGCCACTCACATTGAACACCATCACTTAGATTTTAATATCTATGGTCTCCAGAATCCTTCCTTGTCTTGTAACTGCCTGCCCAAGACTGGTACATGCAATCCTTGTTAATCAGCCATGATTGACACTGATTATTTTATACAGGAAATAAAAATAAAAGATTTTTTTCATAAGCTCTGACACACTGTGCCAGCCCCATGGTCTTCAAGGCCTTTGGGGATAAAATTGACCACTTTTGACATATCTTAGATGATGATTTCTCAGGAATAGCAGCATTTATTCACTCGTTAGGCAGCTTACTACTCAGATAGATTCCATGATTGAGTTAGACCCAGTAGTTCAGTTTTCAGAAATTGAGGGTCCCTCAGGCCTATCTTGGATAGCCAAGGTTTTCCCCTTTGGTTTTCTATGTGTACCATTCCCCCTTTAAATATTATGACTCCTATATTCCCTCATTCTTTAATATTGACCAGTAGAAAAATTCTTTTACTGAGTACTAAGTGACATTTACTATCAAGTCTGGTGCTCTTACCATTATGCTAGTTTAGATTTCCACCTAAATGAATCTATTCAAATAAGCCTCCCCCAGAGAACACTCACTCCACTTTTCTACATTTAACTCATGACAGATAGAAAACTGACTACGAAATGCTGAATTTGAACCTCAAAAGAATGAATGAACACATTTATATTTCAAGGTCTGGCAATGGCATTTCCTCTCCCATATTTCTTCTTTGAACAACTGTGATAACTCAATTTTCAAAAATATTTTTAATCTGGAATTTCTAGGATCTACTTGAGGACTTTATACATGTCTTTCAAATATCATAGTAAAAGTAGTGTTCTACATATATTGTGCCCAATTGTGTTTTATCAAAATAGGTCGTTAAGAAAGTTTTGAGATACATAAAAATCAAGAAACATAAAATATGCCAGGATGGAAGCAAATGAAGCTCTCCCAGCAACACTGATAAGCCAGGAAAGTTGAAACTTGCATATAAATCAGAAAGGATGCTATTGACTGTGTTTCTTGGAAGTGAAATGATGTAGACTGTCTCAAAACTTTTGTAATGACTGATGTATAACTATGCATCCAAAGGAGCCCAGGAAGTTTTACCCCAATTATGACACCCTGATATGCTTATTATTTTAAATTAAAATGCTTGAAGATCAGCAGATGCTGGAATAGGTTCTACCCTGCTAATTCCTTATCTACCTTTACATGGTCCTGTCACTGAGAACAAAATTATCTCCCATTCCCCTCTGGAAATTGATTATTTATCACATGTAAAAAAAAGGCCTGAAGAATATAACTACACCTAGAGAAGCTTTTTCACAAGATAATATCAAATTCCAAAGAGGATCCTTTATAAGCTAATTTCTTTCCCCTTAGTTTATTCTTAATTATCACTTTATTACCCCTCAAAAGAATTATCTATATTCCCCATTTCCCTCTGCCCTATGAGAAAGGATAGATAATCATCTGGACCTCATTGGGTTATTCAGGTAATCATTTTCCTGTAATTTTTCTCAGTGTACATTAAAATAAAATTTGTATTCTTTTTCTCCTGTCTATCTTTTATCAGTTGATTTTTAATGAAGTTTCAGAGAGCTAAGGGGAAGCTTTCTTTCTTTTACTCTACACATCTAAAAGGTAGAAATAAGGTTTTAATTACTTTTTAATACCAATGGTCAATAATATTATATATCATAGTTAATGCTTCAATTTTAAATATATAAGAACTTTGATGAAATAAAAATATTCATTAATTGCCTATTTAAAAAATAAAATAGTGAAAATACAGAGAGAAATCAGCGGAAATTCTAAGGCTTAAAAATGCTCTTTATTTTCCACTATTATTATGTCAAAAGGCAATATAGCATGCCCTCACTATTCTCATGCTAAATGTGGAAAGTGACTTTCCAAGTAAGGATAGTGAAGTGAATGTTGTAAGGAAATAGGACCAGGCCCCTAGGAGGCCAATAAGTTTATGTTGCCTTAGCCTCCTGATTCAGTGTTTGCCAGGGAGATTTGAGTAACAAATGCAAGAGGACAGCTGTAAGTTTGCATGGGGTAGAGATAAATTTAAGTGTGAAAGAAAGTTAATTGCTTTAGTGTGTGCCAAACTTTTCAGGTGGTAACAAGATCCTGCTTAAGGACCCTCAGGGGAGCTAGAAGAAAATTCCATAATGCACTTGAACTCAACTATTGACTCACATTTTAAAGTCAGTCATTGGAACACACATGCACACACTCACACCCCAAAAGAAAACCTTTTTAAAATACCTTGATTGAAGTTGAGGTTAATCTATCACATACCAGCCTATGTAGATAAAATAAACTTCATCTAATTAATTTACCTTAACTCTTTCATGGAAAATGTAGATTGAGGCTAAATCAGATTCTTTGACAGAATTGGATATGCTAGAATAAGATTTAGAATTTCTATAATCTCTACACATGTTTATAGGGTAATGTGTTAACTGGCAATGTTCATAATTTTTTGGTAGAAGATTTTAATTTAAGTAATGAAGTAAAATTTGTAATGTTTTTTCAGTTCTTCATTGTGACCTAGAATGCATTGTGTGTGTGTGTTTATAAAGTTTCTGGTTAGGAATCAAATTAGGCCAGGTGCAGTGCTAAACACATGTACTTCTAGCTACTCAGGAGGCTGAGTCAGGAGGATCACTTGAGCCCAGGAATTTCAGCCCAGTCTGATGGAGGGTAAAAAGGTGGCAAGAAAGTGTCTAAGGTCAGAGAGCAGCAATCAATTGTAGCTCGGAACCAAATCATGAATAGGAACTGTTCCCTGGTGGGAACATATACAGTAAGGAATTGCTAGTGACCTTTGTCTGACTTAGGGTTCATTACCATCTAATCAGCATAGCATCAGTGGAGCTGCATGAGTAGAAAAGGAAACTCTTATATATCCAACGAAGTATGTGGCCTGTTATGAAACATGTCAATCACCACAAACAATGGGAAATATCAACCAATCCTGTGGGAGAGACAAACTAAAAGACAGCCTGTGCTCATACTTTGGGATCTTTCTCTACTTGAGGGACTGACCTGTTCCTCTCTGTCTGGGATGTGTCATTTTATGTGCCTTCATTCTTTATGTGGATATATTCTTCTTTTTCCTGCAATAAGCTACTGTGTCTGTGATTGTGTTGTGTTTGTGATCTGTGTCTGTGATCACTCTGTCATTGGCTTGACTTAGTACCAGCAGTGATTCTTGACTTTGGGAACCGGGACACCAGTGACTTAATATGCTTGGCTAACATCATGAGATGCCCCTCCCCAGAAGTCTCTAAAAAAATTAATAAATAAATAGAAAGTTTCCAGTGTTTGATTATATATATTTAATAGTCAGTCAATTGTCCACTTCTCGTGCTCTGAGATGATAAAGAAAAAAGTCAAAGGAGTAAAAAAAATCTACTAGTTTTTAATTATGTTAGATAGTCAATGCAGTGTTATGGAAAAAAATTAGATTTGTTTTGAAAGTGATTAGTTTATTTGACAGCATCTGTCACCTGTTTCTACTCTTTGCTTAATGGTGAATCTATCTACCTGCAACATTCTTTCCTATACCATCACAGGTTGACTATAGGAAAGGCTCGAGGATAAGACATATAGATTACAAATACTGGGATCTTCAAAAAGCATTGGTCTACCATTTCTTCTTAGCTTTGGGACTGGACTATAGTTTTAAGCAATAACACAAACAGGCATTATTCTTCAATTTGTTTGTTTTCTATACACATAGAAAACCATTTGTATCAGTTTTTTGCTTTTTACTTATTCACAGATTTTCAGTCATGACGAGGGTAGTTAGAAGACCAACATTTTATTTATTTATATATTTAGTTAGTTAGTTTTAGTTATTTTCATTTATTTTTGAGACAGTCTTACTTTGTTGCCCTTGGTAGAGTGCTGGTGGTGTCATAGCTCACAGAAATCTCAAACTCTTGGGCTTAAACAATCCTCTTATGTCAGCTTCCCAAGTAGCTGGAACTACAGGCACCTACCTCAACACTTGGCTAGTTTTTCTATTTTTAGTAGAGATAGGATCTCACTCATGCTTAAGCTAGTCTCGAACTCCTGAGCTCAGGCAAATCACCCACCTCAGCCTCCCAGAGTGTTAGGATTACAGAAGTGAGACACCACCCCAAGCACCAAAACCCAAAATATTAAAAGGCAAATATTTGATATCTTATTATGTGGAGACTGAACTGATACTTCCAGAGTAACTAAAAAATTCTCTAGAATTATTCTAAAATTTTCACTATTTATATCTATTTGCCAAATTTCTTTCTCTATCTTTGGCCAAAATCACTTCTTATGAGGAGTCTTCTGAGATTGACTGGTTTTTATTGCTGCCTAGGACTTTGTTTACACCTAAGTTGCAACTCACCTCAATGTTAGAGATACCTATATGTTCTTATACATCTCCAAGATTTGCTTCTTAGGCTCTGATTCTCTCTGTTTGTGAAGGGCCAAGACACTTGGGCAGCTGTCCTCCCTTCTTTCTCTTCCATACCTTTCTTTTTTTCCTGGGCCAGATGTTGGCTGAGGACACATTTTTCTCAGGTCTTGCTTTCTCAAAGCTTTTGGATTCAAGCACACAAACCATTTTCATGTAAGGAGTTTTACTGTTTTTAGGGAGACAACAATAAGAAGTACATAGTAGGGTGCACTTGTAATATCTAAAGTTCTTATAATCATGTCTACTCTTATTTTCTTCCTGCTAGTTGCATTAAGATGGACTTTAATCATGAGATTTAATTAAGATGGAGATTCCTAAGTTTCCTATCTCCTGACTGGGTTTAAGAGAGATAATGTTGGATCCTTTATTTTTTTATTTTTTATTTTTTTTTTGTACAAAAACCACATATTATTCCACCATCCCCAAAATCAGGCAGCTGTATTACAGGAATAAAACCAGATTGAAGACATGAAAAGAAAAAGTCAACCTTTACATTGAAACATAACAGTGTTAAGAATTCAGGTATTTTGTAGGATTATTGCCAGCATAGTAAAAATATTTCCACCTGGAATCATTTAAATTTGAAAGTGATCACATTAAAGATGTGAGGTTATAAGGGACCACAGTATGAACCAGAATTCCATTTTACTTTTAGAACTCCAGAGGAAAAGGTAAGTATTTGGAATGAGTTTCCTTTGGGAAAGACTGGCAGGAAGTAAGGAAAACCCTGGCCATTATTAAAAGGTATTGGAGTCTTTCTGGAGGCAAATACATTGGAACTAAACTTCAGTAGGAAGAAGCTCATTGTCATTTACACACCAAAAGTCCAGAACAAACACATAAAAAGGAACAAGGTCTCTTTGCTTCCAGTATTCTACTACTCTGATGGTGACCAGGGTCTCTGATTAGAGGAAAACCTGAGGGTTTGAAAGGCAAATCTCAATTGTGGTTTTATTTTTTTGCTTTCTGATATTAAGGAAAAAGGTTCTAAGGTGTTTTACAAATACCTCCCTACACCCTCTGGTATGCAAAGCTTTAGAAAATATATAGAAAAAGATATTGCATTCTAAATAATGGAGCTGCCACTTAAGAATGTGAAGTGAAGAAGCCAGGCGCTTTGGAAACCAAGCTCTACCAAAATAACCCTTTTCTCCATTCATAAAAGGATAGAAGGGAGGGAAGGACAAGAAGAGAAAACCAAGATTCTAAAGTAACTCATCAGCACAGATATGGGCTCAAATTAAGGCATTTTGTGGCTCTTCCTCTGGAATGACATTCCACCTCCCAGTATGAGCACCTTAAACCTCAAAGCATGATGCTCTGACTGCCAAGAGAATTCCTTGCTACCTTTAGCATCTCTTTGAAGACTCTATGATAGATAGAATATGAGATCTTGAGGAAGGGAAGGGAGAAGAATTGGGCTTGTCCAATCCCATCCCAAACCTAAAGTAATGCTTCACAAAATTCCACCTACCCTGGCTAATGCAAGAGGTAGTTTGGGGACCTGGACCCACAGCCAGCCTAACCAAGTTCCATGAGATAAAGTGTTTAGCACTATCTACTATTTTTTTTAAAGGGTTTTTTCTTTCTTTCTTTCTTTTTTTTAAAGAGGAAAAAAAAAAAAGGAATGCACACCAAGAAGTGAATAGTAGGGCTTGATTCAGTGTGGGGCCATTGCCCCAGACTCCTAAAACATTCCTGGGCAGCCTAGGAAACTAAGAAATGCCTCCAAATATTCCAATACTCAAAAACTCACACTCTCCCCAGAAAAACAAAATAACCCCCCTGCCCCCTCCATCTAACAAATCATCTGCATAGAAAACCAGAATCGATAAGCCTGGGGAAGGAGTTAATTTGTTCTAATGTTGTGCTCTCCTCTACCATGTACTAGCTAAAGTGGTAATGTTCTGCCAGGCAGGGTGGAGGCCCTGAGTCCTCACTAGGGAATAAAATCAAGTGAGGTCCTCCTTCCCCATCTCTTTTAATTTTGGTGCAATTATCTGTCACAATTCACCACCAGCACCACTCTTAGCTCAGATAAGCAGAAATAAGGTCACTTATAATGCCTTAAGGTTTGTCCCCTATGGCTATCCCCTTCTGCACACTACCATTTTTTGGTTCCTATTAACTTAGGTTGCTCTCCCTTAAAACAATAATGACAACAGAAAGAAAGAAGATAATGACTGTAGAGTATTATCCATAGAAGCATAAGAGAAAGCAAAAAACTGCAGGAGAGCAAAAGTGATAAAGATATAGAATACTAATGTTGACAAACTGTCAACACACCCCTACCCCAGAACAGGGGAAATACAAGTTATTTTTAGGATGACCAGGACACATCATCATCACAGGTTTCTCCTTGAGTGTTGGCTGAGGACCTGACACAAGAAGTGTCAGAGCATGGAGAAGGGTAGCAAGAGGAGTGGGGAGGGACATGTACTTGGGGCTGTAAGATAAAAAATCCTGAAAGAAACCCAAGAAAGCTGAGAAACACAAGTCTTGTCATCCCCACTCCAGCTAATGGCAGTGGGCATGAGTATTCCCTCTATCTTCCAGGCTAAGGAGCGGCCGAGACTGGTGGTCCTGGAGGAGGTGGAGGGACCCCATCAGCAGGTGGTGGTGGCGGCGGCTGTTGCTGCTGTTGCGGCGGTGGAGGGGGATCTGTAAACACAACCAAGAATAGCTTGTCACTGCTAGAAACACAAGGGACTTAGGGAAAGGCCCACTGAGTATAAAAATGACATAGGAAATAATTTTCTTTGTGGCAGGCAACCAAGGCAGCCTTGTGAGGCATTGCTGTCACTGTAGTCTATGTGGGTCAGTTCCTTCTTAACCTTCAGGCCACTGCTCATGGTACTTACCCTAATTCAAATGGTTGGGGGAGTGGGAGGTGTCTGAATTTGTCCCACCCTCCTTAAGCCCATTGCTTCTGAGTATCAATTCAGACCCTTTCAGAACTTACTTCTATTTAGATTTTAGTATATTTTAATGGGCTCTCTATTAATTTTATTTCTTTATTAAATAAGCTTCTTCCCCAGCAAGTTCGGTGCCTTTTTTTCCCCTTTTTTCATAATGCTTAGCCTAGCTAAATCCAAAACAGATGAACAATAACTTTCTTTTTTGAGACAGAGTCTCAACATGTTACCCTTGGTAGACTGCTGTTGTGTCACAGCTCACAGCAACCTCAAACTCTTGGGCTTACATGATTCTCTTGCCTCAGTCTCGCAAGTAACTGGGACTACAGGCACCTGCCATAATGCCCAGCTATTTTTTGGTTGTAGATGTTGTTGTTTGGCAGGCCCGGGCTGGGTTTGAACCCACCAGCTTGGTCTATGTGGCTGGCACCCTAGCCGCTGAGCTACAGGCGCTGAGCCAATAACTTTTTTTTCTAATTTTTATTTTATCTTTTATTTTTAAGACAAAGTCTCATTATGTCGCCCTTGGTAGAGTGCCGTGATGTCACAGCTCACAGCAACCTCCAACTCTTGGGTTTAAGCGATTCTCTTGCTTCAGCCTCCCAAGTAGCTGGGACTTATAGGCACCTGCCACAACGCCTGGCTATTTCTCTGTTACATCTGTCATTGTTGTTCAGCAAGCCTGGGCTGGACTCAAACCTGCCACCCTTTGTGTATGTGGCTGGTGCCCTAACCACTGTGCAATGGGTGCTGAGCTGGTAACAACTTTTTTTTTTTTTTTTTTTAATTAATTTATTTTTATTGCTAAATCATAGCTGTGTACATTATTTATTTATTTATTTTTTTTTTTTTTGAGATAGAGTCTCAAGCTGTTGCTCTGGGTAGAGTGCCGTGAAGTCACGGCTCACAGCAACCTCCAACTCTTGGGTTTAAGCGATTTTCTTGACTCAGCCTCCCAAGTAGCTGGGACTCAGGTGCTCGCTATGAGGCTTAGCTATTTTTTGGTTGTAGTTGTCATTGCTGTTTGGTGGGCCCAGGCTGGATTTGAACCCGCCAACTCTGGTGTATGTGGCTGGCACCCTTGCCTTTTGAGCTACAGGTGCCATGCCGGTAACTTCTTGATGATTAACTATTTTCATCAGGGCCAGAGAGCTTCACTTGAGGCAGCTACTGACAAACTGAATAATCCAGGGAGGCCTCCATAAATCCTGAACTGCAGTTCTTGGGTTTTGGGCCAATTTAGGTCAGGTCCTGAGGAAACAATTACTATGAGTGCCTGGTGTTCTTTGCTACTTCAACTTTAGCTGCTTTAGTGTACAAAGGAACCCTAGAGATCATTTAATCCAGGGATTTTTAAAACTCCTAGATCTTGCCAGAAATGAAAACACATGAAACAAATTATTAAAGTACAGCCTTTCTGGTTCGGCGCTCGTAGCTAACAGTTTAGGATGCCAGCCACATACACCGGGGTCGGCAGGTTCGAACCTAGTGCAGGCCTGTTAAAACAACAACTACAACAACAAAAAAAAAATAGCCAGGCGTGTGATGGGCACCTGTAGTCTCAGCTACTTGGGAGGCTGAGGCAAGAGAATCACTTAAGCCCAAGAGTTTGACGTTTGCTGTGAGCTGTGATGCTACTGCACTCTACTGAGGGTGACACAGTGAGACTATCTAAAAAATAAAAAATAAAAATACCGTATATACTCAAGTATAAGCCGAGTTTTTCCAGCACAAAATTTGTGCCGAAAAACCAGAGCTCGGCTTATACTCAGGTCATACAGGTTATTTGATTCGGTGTGCACGCACCTAATCAAATGCACGTAGTCTCCAGTCGTCTTCTGCCGTCTGCTTGAGGGGGCGGTTTTCTGCACTTTATTTAAAGTTTTAAAGTTGTTGCTAGTTTACAGTTTTTCTTTAGCAATAAATATTGAAAAGCATTTAACCTACTGATTCCTCAATTATTGTAATTGATTTGGGTATATATTTTTATTTTTGAAATTTACCAGTGGCTGCTGCATTTTCCACCTCGGCTTATACTCTAGTCACTAAGTTTTCCCAGTTTTTAGGGTAAAATTAAGGG
>CAUYPK010109177.1:0-19197 GCA_963574355.1 Loris lydekkerianus
TCACAGCAACCTCAAACTCTTGGGCTTAAGCGATTCTCTTGCCTCAGCCTCCCAAGTAGGAGGCTCCCAAGTAGCAGCCTCCTAAGTTGCGCCCGCTACAACGCCCTGCTATTTTTTCTGTTGGAGTTGTGGATGTTTAGCTGGCCTGGGCCGGGTTCAAACCTGCCAGCCTTGGTGTATATTGCCAGCGCCCTACCTCTGAGCTGCAGGTGCCAGAACCCCAGACTCTTATAACCCTGACTGCCTACTTGATTTTTGATTTTCTACAAATTTGCTCTTATTACAGTCTTCCTCAAATCAGTTATAGCAAATCCATCTTTCTAGCGATTGAGGCCAAAAGCTTTGTAGAAATCACTGACTCCCCTCTTTGTCTCTGTCTGACTCTCTCATCCTTCAGTCACTATATCAGCAAATTGTGTCAGCTCTAACTTCCAAATACAGTAGAGCCTCCATAGTTGACCACCTCCTAAGGCTAACCTAATTTTCATAGACCAGGCATGTACCACATGTACTTAGCCCTAGTTCCTTGTGTTGACCACCTCTGCGTGTTGACCAGTTTGTTCTGGCCCCTTGAGCAGTCAACTTACAGAGATTCTACTATATGTTTGTGATTCACATTACTTCTGCCGTCAGATGCCTAGTCCAGACTACCATTACCTCTCTCATGGATTATTGTAAGAGTTTCCCAAGTAATCTTCCTGCTCGCACCTTGTATATTTTCTCCATACAGCAGCCAAAGTTAACACATCCCCTAGCCAACTTCCTGATCTCCATTGCTATACACACTCACCAATAAAACCATCCAACAAAAAAATGTTTTTCTTACTATAAATAAACTATAAAAAAAAGTTTCCTCCCTCAATAAATAACAACTCTGTCTTCTGCTTCTTCTGGTCGTAGAAGCATGGAGTCACCCTTCACTCCCGTCTTTCTTAAACAACCCATATCTAATCCTTGTTGGCCCTTTTTTGAAAATATACTCAAAATATTATTTTTCAGTGCCTGCCTCATTACAGCCTGGCTCAAGTCGTCATCATGTGTTACCTGAGTTATTGCAATAGCCCTTCCCTCACCCTGTTGGTCTTCTTGCCTCCGTACTTGTCCCCTATAAACTAACTGTTCTTAGCACAGTAACCAGAGAACAATCTTCAAAATGAGTAAGATCACATCACTTCCCTGCTTAAAGCCTCTTTGGGCTATTCATTTTACTCAGGAAAAGCTGCTGTTCATACAATGTCATACAAGGCCCTATGAAACCTGATCCCAATTACTTATGAGACTTTATCCCCTGCTATTTTTTCCTTTTGCTCAGGCTTCCCAGCTACATTGACCCTGTTTTTCTTCGGACATTCCAGGGACATTTGTGCTTCAGGGTTTTTTAATTCACGGTTTGCTGTGCTGGGGTCACTTCTCCCTTGGGTGTCTGGCTCACCTTGTTGCCTGTTTCAAACCTTTGCTCACATACGCCTTTCTCAGAGGGCCTTCCCGAAAATCCTCTTTCAAAATACAACCTTCTCACCCACTCCCAAACATAAGTGCTCTCTATCCCCGTTCTTTATTTTGTCTTGATGATACTGCATGACATACTTGCATTTTACTTAGTGTTTATTTTCTCTCTCCACTAGATGGGACACTTCACGATGGCAGGGATTCTTTTCTGACCTTGTTCAATGCTGTATCTCCAGTTCTTCAAGCTATGCTTGGCACATACTAGGCTCTTAATAAATATTTGTTAAATGTCTCTAAAAAAATAATAATAATAAATATTTGTTAAATGTCAAGAACTTCAAATACTCCTATGATAAGTACTTTTACCTAATGTGGTCGTCACTCAAAAAAGGTCATTAGGAATCACTTTGCCTTGTATTCTATTTCTTCACTGCCATGATGATCTAGTGCAAATAATTGAATTTCTCTAGGCCACAGTTTTCACTTTTATAAAATAAGAACGTTATATACTAAGTGACCTCCATCTCTCCTATAGCTCCAGCATTCTGTGGATTTATTAATTATGCGTCATACCTTTGGCCTCTCATTTTTCAGTTCATCACTCCTCATGCTATAAGGAGGGCTCATGGTAGGTTTTCCTTGTGGACAGTGAGACAAGGGTAGAACAAGTTCATTTTCCTCTACTGTGGCCCCAGCTCTGATTGCATTGTCAGTGTGGGTGCAATTTTTCTAGGTTAAAGTGGAGTATGAAGGCAGAGTAGAAGGGTTTAGGAGAGTATGGGAGAGTCCAGCAAGATAGGCACAACCCCATAAAAGCTTAGCTCTGGCTCTTACCCAGAAAGGAACTTCATTAATTTTCAGAATCCACACCAAGAGATGGAACTGTGTATGTGATAGCAGCAATTCCAAGATTATGATAGTAGCAGGGGATGTAAATGTACCTACTTTTCTATAATAACCATAAAAAAGCACATACAGCATGTTTTCCTAAGCAGTCCAACCTGAAACATCATGTACCAATTGCTTTGATTTAGTAAACTTGTGTATTCTCTCCCTTGCATTGTTTCAGTATGTTACTTAATTGTCCAGGCGTCACCCTTACCTATTTAAGCCCTTTTATTATGGGCAGGAAAAAGATTGTCAACAACTTTATTGACTATAAAGGAGGCTAAAAACTGCTACTTTCATATCTTCTAGCCATTTAAGATGTGAAAAAGGAGATAGCAGGTATTTTTTTAATATTTTTTTTACTTGAGAGTCTATTTTGGGAAGAAAAATATTTCTTTTGGTTTCTAAGTGTAGTGACTGTAATTTTTCTTATGTTCTATCTTTTTTCATGTTTCTTAGAAAAAAAGCATTTGGAGGATTGAAAGTATTACAAAGAAAGGCAGGAACAAGTATCTTCCTGAAATGCTGGGTCCATTCTACTGGGCAAAAAACTTTAACTATGTTGATTTAGATTTTTAAAGCTCCATTACAGTGGAAATGAATGGTCCATGTCTGGTCTTGCTCTCCATATTACCACTACTTGAGGAATCTGCCAATGAGAAATCGGCAGATTGATTCCTTTTGATTCAGACAATTTGGTGGTGTGCCAACATGAGTCATCTTTCTAGGCCCCAAGATGAAATTACTCCTGGTAGAAGTTACCACTCAATGCTTAAACATCTACCACAATAATTAATGGATGGACTTATGAGACATGGCCATCATCTGAACCCACAAATCTACCTTGGCATCACTAGAAGAGAGAAGTGAACATCATGTGCCTAGTGATATGACCCAATAAGAAGCATGCAAAGCTATGAGGTATTTTTGCCAAAAGAAAGAAGATTGAAACTGAATATAAACAAGCCTTCCACCCTTTTCCACCTGGGTTCTGGGAGAAAATTAAGCCATAATGTTGTAAAGGAATCTATTTTATATAATAAATTAACTTCTCTCCTGTTCATCTCCAATGGTACTAGTTATGTTCCATCCTTGAAGGGATCGAGAAGTAGTCATTGAAATCATTTTCTGGTTTAGATGATAATGATATGTGAAGACTAAAGCTGTGACAATTCTATTTATAGGAAATAGTGACACATAAAGTTAAATTATGCCCCAAGAAATAGAAATCTAAATAGGGGTCATTGTATAGGAAAACTGGCCCAATTTCTTCAGCAAGTTAATGACTTTGATTTTAAAAATGGAGAGCTGGTTCTAGATTAAGAGAGATTTGTAGAGATGGCAACCAGGAAAGATTATATATGGGTCTTATTTGCATCCTGACGTGAGAAACAGTCTGAAAGGGGTAACTTTGAAGTAACCAGAGGAATTTGAATACAGTCTAAGTGATTCATTTGGGAAGTGTGATGATAGGATTATGGTTATGTCTAAGAAAATATAGAGAGTGGATATGAAGTGTATAGGGATGAAATAAAATATTTGAGATTTACTTTACAATACAGCAGAGCCTCCATAGTTGACCACACCCCTACATTGACCATCTCATTGAGTTGACCTGATCTTCATAGACCGAACATGCCCTATGTGTACAGTAGGCCTCTTTCCTTACATTGACCAGTTTGTTCCACTTTCTTGTTACAGTGAAGTTACAGAGGTTCTACTGTAATTCAATCAAATGAGACAAAAAGGAGATGAAGTAAGTGTAGCGAAAGCATCAGAACAGTGAATCTGGGCACAGGTTTGTGGGGTTTGCCATGCTATTCACTCTGCTTCTGTGTATGTTTGAATTTTTTTAAGCAATTTATTTCAAAAAACTAAAGGCTGAAAAGACTTTGTTAATGGCATAACTGTCCTCTCCTCCTTCCCAAATAACAGTATGTTTGGATGAGAAAGTAGTATCCCTTAGTTCTTGGATTTTTGACACCTTTATTATCAAGCAGTAACTAGAACCTAGAGCCTACAGTGTTTTATAGCCTTTACATAAAAAAGACTGATTAAATAGCAATTGGGTTCATTCCAGAGACTAGATCTATATCAAGCTCCCTAATGTAGCTCCTATCCAGTAATCAGATAGATACACAGTTCCCTGGTTTTATCAAGGGTAGTTGGTGAATTCCCAGGCATATAAAAGTTGAGAAATCAATGATAAAAGAACATGGAAACGTGGACATCCTTAGGATAGAAATGAACAACTATTTTGTTCTTTTAGTAAATTTAAAGTAAATTAAGGCTCAGCGCTTGTGGCTCAAGGGGCCAAGGCCCCAGCCACATACACCTGAGCTGGCAGGTTTGAATCCTGCCCTGGCCGCCAAACAACGACGGCTGCAACCAAAAAATACCCAGGCGTTGTGGTGGGCGCCTGTAGTCCCAGCTACTTGGGAGGCGGAGGCTGTGATGCCACGGCGTTCTACCCAGGGCGACAGCTTGAGGCTCTGTCTAAAAAAAATAGATAAAGTAAATTAAAGCAGCTTTGAAATCGTAGGTTAAGACAGGGATAAGAGACTTTATGTAGTTCGATTTGGGGATAGTAAAAGTCCTTTGTATTTCTATCTTCCCTCTGAATAGAGTGTCTAGAGCAGTGGTTCTCAACCTGTGGGTTGCAACCCACAGGAACTGTATTAAAGGGCCGCAGCATTAGGAAGGTTAAGAACTGGTTATAAAAATATAATTCAATCAGTGGACTGAAAATGTTGTCTGTTGTCAAAGCTCTTTCTTGCTGTCTTCAAAGTCTCTGTTGCTGTGGGATGGTCTGTGCAGCAGTTCAGATTATGATCCCAGTATATACTCTGTTCCTATCACATATTGGCTGTGTAACCGTAAGCCAGTTACTTAGGGTCTCTGAGTATCAGTTTTATCATCTGCAAAATGGGAATAATAATAGTATTTATTTATTTGAGACAGAGCTTCAAGCTATGGCCCTGGGTAGAGTGCCGTGGCGTCACAGCTCCCAGCAACCTCCATCTCCTGGTCTTAAGCGATTCTCTTGCCTCAGCCCCCTGAAGTAGCTGGGACTACAGGTGCCCCCCACAACACCCAGCTATTTTTTGGTTATAGATGTCATTGTTTGGCAGGCCCGGGCCGGATTCGAACCCGCCAGCTCTGGTGTATGTGGCTAAGGCCTTAGCCACTTGAGCTACAGGCACCACCCAATAGTAGTATTTACTTCATAGAGTTTCGAGAGTTCAATGAGATAGTGCATATATAGTGGTTAGCATAGTGCCTGGCACGGGACAGGTACAGTAAATGTTAGACACTAACCTCAGAATTACTATCTTCATTATCATCACCACCACCACCATTATATGTCCTCTGTCCCTTGTTCTTGTTGTTTAATAATTCAAGAGACAGGACCTTCTTCTCTTACATTCTATACATGGAATCCTTGCTATTTGAGATATTTTAGCCCGAATGAGCTGACTAGGCAAAGGAACACCTGGCTATCCAATTTGCTCTTTTGTATTGCTCCCTAAGAGAAGTTTTCTATGTCTCTGGGTGACATTAGCCTTTGATTTGTATTTAGTTAGTTGATTTTATTCAGTGGTTTAACCTATGTGGAGCCTTCTTACCACTAAAACCAGATTATTTTGAAGGTGGAGGATCAAAGGAAGAGAGAGTTTACCAAATGGATGGGAGTGTTATTTAAATTGCAAATTAGCACGCCTTCTTTATTGCTCACCCTGAGGGTTAGATGATACTGTGTTTAAATCCTTCCTGGTTCAAAGCTATAGGTACCCTCCTCTGACAAGTTCCACCCACCTTATCATATTGCCAAGATTGAGTTATGGTTCAGCAGGAGGAGGACATGTCTACCCTGTTTTACTAGGTGGGTACAGTAGTTTCTCTAAGGTGTTCAAAACAATACAGCTTTTTCTGTCACACGTTGGGTCTTTACATACTACACATAAAACTTGACTGTGATACAGCTGTCTTTTAGGGCTTAGGGTCAGGTAGTCTTGTTACACGCGACTATAATTTCTTATTCTTACCTCATAAGTAATGTGGGTCAAAGATGGTAGACTAGTGGAGACCAGAAACAGCTGAGACTGAGAGGGGGAGTCACACAGACACAAGGCAAAGAGTAGGACTGAGATGAATGATGGGAGAGTTACAAGTTAGAGCAAGATTGGAGCTTGAGCCAACACAACAGGAATCAGTAGCTTAGCTACACGTGGGTCTCTGGTGACCAGAAGGTATTTATTATTAGTCTAGTAGACTCCATCAAAGAATGGGGTCTGAGGTGAGTAAACAGCTGGAGATTTAGTTAACACTCTGCAAATATGCACCTTTCTAAGTATAACACCTTCTGAACCCCCTGCCTACCTTTACCTCTTGACCCTTCACAAAATGGAAGGTATAGAAGAGTAGCTGTTAATAAAACTTAGTTTGGCTCCAAAAGTAAGAAAACAATTGGATCCATCTCACTACCTACCTGGCCCACTAACGCGGTAGGGGATAGGGAATTGGGGATTTGCTTAGGCTATAGTATAACTAGGTGATATAGTTCTGCTATGTGACATACAGGAAATAGCTTGCGATGCTTATCTCAAGACACATAGCTTTGAGTGGATGAGCCACTTAACCCCAGTTCACGTCTCATGCTTTTGCGTTTGTCAGGAGCCTTTCCTCATCTGAGTGCTTGGAACTAAAAGCCTTGACAGGTAGGGGCGATCCACCTGGGATTGGTTCCAAGTTGGGTATTGCCCCTATGTGTAGATCATGGTGTTGAATCTGGCCTTTGCTTGGGACTCTAGAAGCTGAGTGCTAGATAGTAGCATTTAAATTAGTTGGCAAGAGAGTCTCTAAGAATTAGCAGGCTTTTTGTTTGCCTGAGATGTTCTTCAAATTCTCAATCTCAAAATTCTAATAACCCTTGAGGCAAAGTATTACTGTCACTTGCTCTATGGAAACTTATCTGATTTTTTCCATTAAGAAGTAATTACTCCTGCCCAACTGTAGTATAGTACTTATAACTTTATTGAGCCACATGTTTTCTGCCTTACGTGATAATTATTTACATATGTTAAAAGATAATTTTCAGAAAAAGATAAAATCATGACTCTAATGCAGATATAAAAATGAACATATGTTAAAGATTTTATTTAATTCATGAGGGAAATAAGATGTTACAGCTGGTTCCAAGGAAAAGAAAAATAATGTACAAATTTTGGTTATAAATGGAGGCAAATGTGATCTTTCTCACATTGATCTACAATTTGTGGAATTTTAAAAGAATTCTAGAACTGCAGGCCAAAATCATGTAACTTCAGATAGTTGTCATCTAGACAATGGATATTTTTCTACTGAAACATATATTTTTTTTTATAAAATTTTATAATCTCTATACATTTTATAATTTATATAATCTCTCCTGTTTTGATCAAAAATAACCTCAAAGAGGCCGGGCATGCTGGCTTACACCTGTAGTCCCAGCTACTCTGGAGGTTGAGGCAAGAGGATCACCTGAGCCCAAGAGATTGAGGTTGCAGTGTGCTATGATGATGCCACGGCACTCCATCCAGGGCGACAGAGTAAGACTCTGTCTCAATAAAAAAAAAAAAAAAAAAAAAAAAAAAAGCCTAAAATAAAGACTATACTTGACCAAAAAATAAGACACTGGCCAATCTCATTAGATTGGAACCCCTTGTTTTTACAGGTGCAGAAAGTGTTGATCTACCATATAGACATTCTTTGGTTTGCTTTGCTGAAAGTTTTGGTAAAGAATCTCAGATTGGAATAGCCGGGTGTTGTGACGAGCACCTATAGTTCCAGGTACTTGGGAGGCTGAGGCAAGAGAATCGCTTAAGCCCAAGAGTTTGAGGTTGCTGTGAGCTGTGATGCCACAGCACTCTACCTAGGGTGACAGAGTAAGACTCTGTCTCAAAAAAAATAAAAGAATCTCAGATTGGACTTTTAAAATACAGTACTTATTAATTAATTGGACTGTGTATTCATTCATAGTACATCTGTCTTCACCCTGATAGGATTTTAAAATTTTGAAATGTGTGTGCCTTAAATCTTACTCTGTGCAACAGACAAGGACTTGGTAAGACAGAAACTTGAAAGAAACTGGTGTGTTTTCTGGTTTTTCTAGAGGTGTCTGGGGATATCCATATCTCTCTAGCAAAGGAGCTATCATTATAAACGTCAAAGTTTCACAGCAGGCACGGGGGCTCACGCCTGTATCCCAGCACTCTGGGAGGCTGAGGCGGGTGGACTGCTTGAGCTCAGGAGTTCAAGACCAGCCTGAGCAAGAGCAAGACCCTGTCTCTACTAAAAAGGGAAAACCTAGCCAGGTGTGGTGGCAGGCACCTATAGTCCCAGCTACTTGGGAGGCTGAGGCAAGAGGATTGCTTGAACCCAAGCGTTTGAGGTTGCTGTGAGCTGTGACTACACAACACTCTACTCAGGGTGACAGAGTGAAACTCTGTCTCAAAAAATTAAAAACAAAGATAAATAAAGATAAACTGGGAAGTTTCTATGACAGTTTCTTACTAAGAAGGAGGGGGAAAGGGTTTAGTAATAGTGTTCAGAAAACAAATTGTAGAGCACACTTTGGCAGATAGGAACATTTTAATGATATTTAATTCTGAAGAAGGGAACATTTGAGCCTTAAAAAAAAGAGTTGGTAAGAAAGATAGGTCTAAGATCCAGACTCTTTCTCCTAGGAATTTTAATCTCCATCTTGACTCCTGAATCTTTCCGTATTTTACCAGGATTGTCAACAGTGTAGGAGCTAGGGATCTCGTGCCCATGCCAAAGAGTTTTGGGAAGACATTCTGGGATGAAGATTTTGCTGGGACAAAGGAAATCAAAGAGTGAGAGGTTTTCCAGTTGTGGGGCCTGTCTTTCGTGCCATAGGCACCCAGGAGCCACAGGAATATCTCTGGTCTTTATTGTAGAGCTCTGTTATTTATTCAGACCTTTAGTCTTTCTAGTCAAATTCTTCTTTAAAGGCCTTCCATTCCTTGCCTGTGAAAAGCATCATAGTTCTTGAAGTCACATGCTTTTGATTTCTAAACCCAATTTCCAATTTTCATTTGTTTAACCTGTTCTCCCTGTTTCACTCCTCTTGCTTCACAGTGTTACAATAAGAATGTATTCCCTATTGTAGACATGAGGCAGAGGCAGTGTAAGACAGGAAGGCATTCTTACAATTTCCTTGAGCAATATCTTAGGCTTAATTGGTCGCAGCAACAGGGGCTCCCACGTGCTAAGAAGGAATCTGCTTCTACAAATGGAGTGGCCCCTGGGGAGAGCAGATATCTCATCTTTCCAACAGGCATGCCTGTTTTCCTCTGTAAGTTAAATTTCCTTGTCTGAGGAATGGGGAAGTATATTACCTCTTAGTTATCCAGAGGTACGGAGGAAGCTGTTCTATAAAAAGAGTTATAATAACTTGGGATCTAAGGCACAGTACTGAAATCCATATTGATGAGGGTTAGATATTAACCTGAGTCCATGTGGGCAGCTGACCGTCCTCTTTCACAGCATATTCTCAAAAGGAAAAATTTTTGCTTAAAGGGTAAATGTCTGCCATCCTATTTCTAGAATTAACAAACTGAGAAGTACTGGAAGGAAATTAAAGATTGACTAAGAGTTTCCCTCCCAAATTTATATAAAACTTTTTATAGACTAAGTATAGATTGACAAGGAGTTACAAAAATAGTTCAGAGAGGTGTTGGGTACCTTTTACCCGGTTTCCCCAGAACTATGTTTGACATAACTGTAGTACGAAACCAAACCCAGAAAGTTGATATTGGTACATTATGTATGCGTGTGCCATTTTATCACAAGTGTTGATTTGCGTAAACACAATCACACTCAAGATACAGAACTATTCTATCACCACAAAGGTCTTCCTCGTGTTAACTCTATAAAGTTACGCCCATACCCTGCCTGACCCCTGCCCATCTCTAATCTCTTTCCTATCTCTATAATTTTGCCACTTTGAGAAGATTATATACATGAAATCATACAGTATGTGACGTTTTGAGTTTGATTTTTTCACTTGGCATAATGCCACTGAGCTCCATCTATGTTGTTTGGGGTGTATCAATAGTTCATTTCTTTTTACTGTTGAGTACTGTTCCATGATGTGATTGTCCTTGTTTAACTGCTTGCCCAGTGAGGGATATTTTGGTTATTTCCAGTTTTTTTGTATTACAGATAAGGCTTCTGTGGACGCTCATGTACAGGTTTTTGTATGGATGGAAACTTTCACTTATTTGGGATAAATACCTAGTAGTGCAACTCAGTGTATGGCTAGTGTATGTTAGTTTTTTAGGGAAGTGACAACATGTATTTGGATCATGTTTTTTATACATTTTGCCAGGCTTTGGGGGGTAAAAGCTCAGCTTTCCCACTTGACCTCTATTAGCAACCTGGAGTGGGGGGAAGAGCACTTCATTGCTGCGTGGATGGGTGGCAGTTCCAACTCTCCTCTGCACCTCTGCCCTGTGTGGGAGGGAGAAGGTCCCTCCTTACTGCTCCCTATGTGACCTCGCAGATAGATTGGTGGGGAGGGGCACCCCTCCTCACGGCCAGGTGTAGGTAGTAGCCTAGGTTCCCCACGTTGCTGGTAAGACGGGTGGGGCTGCAGAGTGTTGTGGTTGGCTGGGGTAGAGTGACTATTGCTAGGCTGCCCCTTTACTTTCTAGGTCTTTTGACTACATAGAGCCAATGTTTCTTTGAGCCTTAGGTTTTTCCTTTCCTTTTCTTTCTCTTTTCTTTCTTCCTTTTTTTTTTTTTTCTATCTACGTCATTGGTGTTTCCAGATTGCTGGCTTCTACAGCACCCAGGCCAGGATATATGAAACAAAAACTGAACCCATGTAACTCATTCCTGTGTCTTTCCTCAGACTTCAAGTTCTCTAGTTAATCTGCTTTCTCTCCACTTTTCCGGGCTTTACGTTTGCTTTATGTATAATGGCCAGGGTTTTTAGCAGTACTTAGCAAGAATAGGAAGAAGTCGTCTTCCATAACTGGAAATCTGACAAAGTGCTTCTAAATGGCCATTTTTCCTCTAAAAACACGAAATTTTATCACGTCTCCACCCTTTTTAAAACCCTCTGAAAATAACCAACTGTCTAAAGGATAAAATTCCCACCCCTTAATGTTGATATTTAAAAATCTTCACTATTTCACAAGTAAAAATAGTCCTATCTTCTGCAGCTACCCACTGTGCACATGGACTCACCAGCTGCAAAGACTTGCTCAGCTACCATGTCATCCACACGCACGTTTGTTCCTGGCTCCTTGTTCTGCACTTGTGAGGCCGCATGCAGTCTGCTGGTCCCACCTTTCCCTTCTCCACTGCCATGCACTTGGCTTTCCTTCACACCTGGTTCTTACTTAACAACGAGGTCTTCTTAGCCGCAGAGTTATTTGATCCCTTCTTGGTGCTGCCATAGCAGTATGAACATAACCTTAACTTCTTTGAGCTGATCTCCTCTACCAGAGGTGGTCTAACATTTCTGTTCCATTTACTGTAAATTCTTTGAGGTTAAGGACTGTGCCTGCCTTATTTATCAGTGTACCTTCAGCACATAGCACTGTGCCTGGCACACACTGGGCACTCAACAAATGTTCATTAAATGAATAAATGACTGGTTACTTTCAGCTGCTAGAGCAACCAAAAATTATCCATAGCTGTGTGATGACGCTCACTTTTATCATTACCTTATATTCCTTTTCATTTTTCCTCTAAATGAAGTGACTTTGGGCAAGTATAATGATAATTTAGTCACTTCTGCATCCTGCTCCCTCCTTCCTACGGACTTCTAGCTTCCAGATTGTTTTCATAAATACCTGCCGCCACCATTGGCATCCTAAATTGGCCGTTTGAGAGCAGGGCTTTCCTATTGGGTGATACGGTCCCCAGAGCTCATTCAATCTCATCTTTAATAGACTGAAGGCCCTACTTTTGACTAGTTACATCAGAGCAGGTACGTTCTTTGCTCTGCATCTCACGGTGTTGGCTTTTACTGAATAAAACTGTTCTGGAGACATGGTCACCTTGCTTCTCTATCTTCTGACTGTGTTGGCTGGAAGGAATTTAATAGTAACTCTTCTTAGTGAGATCGCAGTATCTGGAATATTTTAAATAATAATAGCTTATTTTGTTTTTGTGACACTTTACTCAAGCCACGTATACATCCCTGTCAACCACAAATTATTCAATGTGTGCTATCACAGTGCTCACAGTAACTCATTGAGATTAATTGTGTATATATACACACAGAGATAAACACAAAAACTACGTAATATTAAGGATTCTGCTGGTCATACATATTCTGTTAAACTTGTTGATCCTTTTTAAGGACTCTGATCCTTTGACCCCTTTATTTTCTTCTCGTTTGTTATGGCTATTGGATTCTCTCAGCTATAGTCAAAATCTGATCTCAATATTGTATAAGCTCATACAACATCATAATTGCCTCACTTACTGAAACTACTTAATATGGACAGGCAGCAAGTAAATTCTTACAGCAACTCTGCAAGGTAGGTATTATTATCTGTATCTTACAGACAAAGGC
The DNA here is from genome assembly GCA_963574355.1 of Loris lydekkerianus. Lineage (NCBI taxonomy): Eukaryota > Metazoa > Chordata > Mammalia > Primates > Lorisidae > Loris > Loris lydekkerianus. Next base: position 12,932 of record CAUYPK010109177.1, read on the forward strand.
ACTGAGATTTGGAGAGGTGGTAACCTTCTGAGCCAGAATTGGCTCTGACTCCAAGCCTGTATTCTTTTCACTACACTACTCTGCCTCTCAATTGAAAGGCCTATTAGGAATTTTTATTTATTTATTTTTTGCAGTTTTTGGCCAGGGCTGGGTTTGAACCCGCCGCCTCCAGCACATGGGGCCGGCGCCCTACTCCTTTGAGCCACAGGTGCCGCTCAGGAAATTTCATCTTTTAAAAGATGGAATAATTTGGATAATCATAATTTCTCCTAATGTCCCAACTTCTACCCCTTCATTCAAGGCCAGAAAATTATGCTGTTCCCTGTTTAATAAGACAGAAGTGGGAGGAGAGAAATGTGTTCAAAGAGTGACACTTGAGCATATAAGGAGGAGTAAAATTGGGGGGTTCTGTTGGCTCTAGGCTTGTTCATATGGCATTTGTCCTCACAGGCTTTTTCAAGCCCTCAGGTCCTTCTGTCCTTTTGAAAAAACCCAGGGAGAACATTTGTTTCCTTGTCTAAAAGGCCCTAAACAGCCTTAGGGACATGCCCTCATGGTAGTATGGCTGTTGTGGTGTGCCACCAAGTAGCTGGGAGCTACCCAAGACGCCCTGCGGGTGGCCAGTGAAACTTGCTAGCAGTGGGGGCTGGTATTTCATGTGTAAAATGGCTCCTTTCCCACAAATGTCTGACATCAAACCATCGTGAGCATTTTTGACAAATTACAGGGCTGTTCATATAAGAAGCGAGGGTCTTTTCCTTCAGTGCTTGGTTTAGTAGCTCCTCCTTGCCCTCCTATTTCCTTCAGACAGAGTGCATATCCTGCAGGGTTTCAGGGGGCCCTGTGTGGACAGGTGCAGACAGTAAGACACTGTGAGAAGGTGAGTCGAGAGTAGTAACGCTGTGTGGCTGAGTGAAAGGACGACAGAGCCATAATATCCCTCTTAGTCACTCCCTCAAGCAGCAGGAAGCAAAGAGGTGACCCAGCTCACCTGCAGGAGCAAGTGAGGGAGAGTTCCAGCATTGGTAGGAGTGTTTCTGCTGCCATCCTGGCCCCTGAACAGGGAGGGGTACATGGCTGGAATTCACAGGAAGTAGCAGGGACAAGGCAAAGACTGTTTGGGGACTGCCCTTGCTCCCAGCTACGCGGTGGCACACCGGAATAGCCATACTACCATGAGGATGTATCCTTAATGTCTTTCTGAGAGTTCCAGCACCAGGCAAGTATGGCCCCCCCTCCCCCGAGAGGCAGGACCACAGCTTCTCCAGAGTCCTTAACTTCTGTCTGAAATGGAAGGACAGATGTCCCACACTCCTGCAGTCTGCACAGCACCTGGAAGCTCTGGAGAGGGTCTCTTCCATTCCTCTGGTGGTGTCCACCTATTCCTCCCATGGAGCATCATGTAACTTCAGCTGCCTTGGCTCATTTTGTTCCAAGTTTATAAACTGCCCTTTAGTCCCTTAGAAGTAAGTAGCTCTCTTCCTGGCTGTATCAGCTCATTCCTCTAGTTTATTTTCTACCTCTTAAAAGGGGGTAACTTAACCTGGGGTACCTGGGGTACCGGGCACTGTCGTCTGCAGAGCTGGTCCTTCATACATTCTGGAACAACAGGTGTCTCCTGGGATGGTGCAAACTAAGATAGGAAGTCGCCCAACCCAGGTGTATAATAGCCACCTAGGAGACTTGTGAGAATTCAATGAATGCACGTGGGGCACGGCGTGGTGTGAGTAAGGGTTTGATTAAGGGCGCTGCTGTCAGCGATACTCTGGCTCCGGTGTTTACTCTCTGCACCCACTTCATCTACTGATCGGTTCCTCCTCCTGTCCTTGGCTTGTAGCCCTCTTCACTCCTGCCACTAGACCTATGCCCCTGACTGCCTGGGATTACCAGAGGGTTTACAACTCTGCTTACCCTCTTTTTTGCTTGACTCCAGGGCTAGTAGCAGCCAAGCCCATTATTCTGGGTCCTAACATGTTTGGTGGAGTTGTCACACCACATCCCTGGCCTTGCTCGTACAGCCTAGGCACTCCTAGGAGTTAGGGGCAGGGTGGGGTCAGGGCTGAACCCCATTTGCACAGACACATTTTATGTTCTTTTAATAACTTTTTCTCCAGGCAAATATTTCCTTTTCCATCCCTCAATAGTTTTACCCTTAGGTTCATACACCAGGATCTCACAGTATCTCCTTGTATGTGAAAATAGGCCCTGAAATCTTCGACTGTCTAGAGGCAGGGAGGTCCCTAAGTAGTAACTCCTCCTGGCCTTTCCTGCCGCCTGGCTGCTCACCTCCAGAAAGTAGAAGCGGAATAGTGGGGTCTGGCTAGCTCATCCCTAGCCTGAGGTTGGGAGGTGTGTTTGGGGCTAAATACGCTCCCTCCCTCCCTGAAAAGTCGCCTGCCCCCCAAAGGAGAACGGACTCGGATCAGTGTGAGGTGGGCGACCACTGGGGCGCTAGCATTTGTGCCCCAATGTCCCAGTTCTGTGTCAGGGGCCAGTGTTCCTCAGGATGGGAAGCACTGGGGACAGCTGTGTGCAGGGGCGAACGTCACACAGAACGGACAGTGTCTGGGGTAGCTACTTTCATTTCCTCCAAGGGCCGCGAGGCAGAGCGTGCAGGGCACAAAGAGGAGCCCCAGAAACTTGATTGCTGGCTGGGGAGGCAAAGCGCAAAAACTCAGGTGCTAGAGAACGGGGCTGGGGATGGCCAGCCGGTTTGCGCTGGGCCGGACCCTGAGGGCGGTCAGGTGCAACTGGGCGGAGGCTGCGGTGCTGAGGCCGCGGGGCCGGGGCGGGCCGGCCGGCGGGGCATTTAAAACCCGCTGACAGCCAGTCAGGAACACGCGCCCAGCTCTGTGCCCTCCTCCGTCGTCTCAGCTTCGGGTACCGGTCGGGCAGGATGCGGTCTTCCCTGGCACCGGGCGTCTGGTTCCTCCGCACCTTCTCCCGGGACAGCTGGTGAGCCGGGCTGGGGGAGGGAGGCGCGCCAGCCGAGCAGCTCCGGCTGGCCAGGACCGCCGGGGTAGCCTCGGGAGACAGCCTGGGTTGGCCCCAGCGTCGCTCCACTCGGAGGGTTTGGCAGGATCTAGTCCCGGGCTCCTTCGGCGGCGCCAGCCTGGAAGATTCACAGATACTCCCTACCTGACTCCGCGGTACGCCCAGACTTTGTGACGCTGGCTCTGTGACACTGATGAAGAATGGGCTGCCTGGAAGGGTCTCCATCACTTCCTGTTTGCCAGTCTCCCCACTCCACACACACACACCCGGGGTGCCTTAAAAGCACCTCACTTTCCTGTCATTGAGTCCCTGGGGGACCTGGACTTGGGGTCTGGGGAACAGAAGCGGGGGGCGACGGGGACGGGGTGGGGCAGGATAAAAGGTGGCCATCAGGGTCATGAATGCCCTAACACCAAGGTCAGAAGTCAGTGGTCCTGGAAGCTTGCCTTGAGGGGTTCCCCGCCCTGAGAGACACCCCTGGAAAGGGCCTGCCTCTCGGAAAGCATAGCTCCAGCTGCCCCACATCTCCCCAACTGTGGGCAGCTGGTTTCCAGCGTCCCCCCCACCCCCCACAGGAGTCCGCACCACGTCGGGTGGGGATGTTTCAGCTGACTCGGTCAGAGGCATTCAAATGTGGAAGCAGGTTTTGTTTGTTTGCTCACTTTAAAAATACTGTATTAGCTGCCATCATTTACAAATTATAAATTTTAACAAACATAGATACCTACCTTCTCTTGAAAATAGATGATGTAGCAGTACCGGACCTAAATTTCCAAAGTAAATTAGTAAGAATGAGGAGTCCCCTTTAGGTCATCCCTTTTAGGGTGACCCAATTGTCCTGGTTGAAACAGAAAGTCTTTTATCCCCAACCCTCCCTGTCCTGCTCTAGGCACTTTCCAGCAGGTGACAGTTCTCACAGCCTTCTTTACTCATGTCAATTACTTACCTGGTCTTTTTTTGATTTGGGGACTGTTAAAAAATATTTTTTCAAAAAAAGATTAAAATCAGGACCCTCATTAAGGATATAAAAATGAATATGTGTTAAAGATTTTATTTTACTCATCATGAGGGAACCAGACGTTCTAATCAATTCAAAAGAGAATCCAGAGGAGGTTTCAACTGGGGGAGACAAAAGCAATTCTGGAATTGGATGGTGGAAATGGCTGCACCACAGGGTGAATACCTTCAATACCACCAAGCCGTATTCTTTGGTACAACGTATGGTATATATATTTCACCACAACTTAAGAAAGAGAATCTCCCTGGGGCCCCTGCACATTTTGCACGGCAGGGTTTCCTAACATTTTGTGCCACAGTCACTTTGAGTGGTTTGGTGAAGCCTACGTACTTCTTTTAAGAATAGTATTGGTAAGTGCAGAAAGAAAGTAAATAGGATTATGAAGAAAAAAATAAAATAAAAAGAGGATCTAAAGAACATATTTATAGATTAGGAATATTGAGGTCAAACTGGTTTTTCCACAGGTTAGGAGAGAAGACTACTGAAACTATCTTCATAGACATATTTTCTGAGACTCATAAGCTACCAGCACCTGAAGACTTATAAAGTAGATCAAAGTGAATAAAAGGCTAGAATATGATAACCTGGTTGCAGCTTTGGGGTCACTCTGGGTCCCTGAGTGCAGCCTTTTGACTAAATCCAAATTTTGCAGCCCAAATTCTTTTAATAAATAAATAGTCTCCTAGGAAGATTATTCTTGATCACAAAATAAAGCTAGTCTCATTAGATGTGATCTGATTGTTTACATAGGTACACCAAGGTGTTAGTTTACCTTATAGGCCTTATTAAATTTGTTTTGCTGGAAATTTTCTTAGGGAATCTTAGATTTTTAAAAGCCTTTAACTATTTAAGGTTATTAAGTAGTTGTATTTATTTATAAGTTATATTTATCTCAGGTTATTTATTGTCCTGGGATTAGAAAGCCAAGTCGAGAATCTGTCTCCCTCAGGTTTTACCTGATGTACCTGTAAATTATGGTCAAATTCCTTTCTTCTTGAGGTCTCAAATATCCGAAGTTTTCTGGCCCAGCCAGGGAGTTACCTTCCTTTTTGCCTATAAAACTGGTAACCCAGTAGGCCAGTCCTCTTGGGAGGGTTCTGTTAGTATTGGCTCCATACAATGAATTCCGTAAAGTTCCTTAAAAGGGGCTAGATACATCTGATTAAATGGGCATTCTTTTTTTTTTTTTTTTTTTTTTTTTTAAGAGACAGAGGCTCAGTTTATCACCCTCAGTAGAGTGCCCTGGCATCACACTGCTCATAGCAACCTCCAGCTCTTGGGCTTAAGCGATTCTCTTGCCTCAGCCTCCCAAGTAGCTGGGACTACAGGTGCCTATCACAACGCCTGGCTATATTTTTTTGTGGCAGTTTGGCCAGGGCCAGGTTTGAACCCTCCACCTCCCATATATGGGGCTGGCACCCTAATCACTGAGCCACAGGCACCGCCCTAAATGGGCATTCTTATCAAAAACAACATTCCAGGAAAGGCCTCGGTTATGTAACTTAATTTTTGTAATTAGGTCATAGTAAAAAAGAGGACAAATTCTTATTGAACCTATACAGATAACCATATTGTTATGTAAAGCAAGAGGCTCAATAAGTTTCTGAATTGTGAGAAGTCATATAGTTAAGTATTTATAAACATTGCATTTCAGTTTACAAAAGCAGAGTCTACCAATTGTTATGTCTTAATATAGCCTAAGAAGAAAGGGAAAGTTCTTCCTTATATATCCAGAAAATACTGCACTATAAAAACATCAAGAATATTTTGAAGGGCAGTCATCCTTGATCAGTTCATCCAGTCCTATGGGATTAGTTCTGTTCCTCTGAATCTTGGGTTAATCTCAGAGACCCATCTGCTTCTTGACTAAAGAGTTCTGGAACTCCTGACTCAGACTGCGAGCAAGTGTTTAAAGTGTCTAAGTGGTGCCATGAGCAGTCTGTACCCAAGAGTGACTGTAATCCACTATAGAACAAATCAGTATGGTGTCTTTCTGAGACAGTTCTTGGTTGTTAAAGATTAAAACTCTGGTGTGTCAGGTCCAGTGGAGCACCTATAGTTCCACCTAATTGGGAGTCCGAGGCAGGTGGATTGCTTGAGCCTGGGAGTTCAGAACTATAGTGTGTTATGCTGTGATCACACCTGTAGCCACTGCACTGGGCAGCATGGTGAGATCCCCATCTCTAAAAAAATAAAAAATAACAGGTGGCGCCTGTGGCTCAAAGGGTTAGGGCACTGGCCCCATATACCAGAG
>CAUYPK010109178.1:0-24750 GCA_963574355.1 Loris lydekkerianus
TTTTTATGAAATCACAGCTGTGTACATTAATGCGATCATGGGGCATCATACACTGGTCTTATATATCATTTGACATATTTTCATCACACTGGTTAACATAGCCTTCCTGGCATTTTCTTAGTTATTGTGTTAAGACATTTACATTCTGCATTACTAAATTTCACATATACCCTTTTAAGATGCACCACAGGTGTAATCCCACCAATCACCCTCCCTCTATCCAGCTCCCCCCTCCCTCCCCTCCCTTTCCCCCTTCCCCCTATTCTTGGGAGGTTTTTTAAATAACACAGACAAGAGCTCAGGGTGGCTCAGGTCACAGTGATAGCCTGGGACAGGAAAGAGCATTTCAAGACTATGTTGAAGGATATGCTAACAGATTTGGAGCCTGAATGAAATAGATAAATCTAAATTGTCCCCAACAGAAAAACAATTACATTCCCACATGAGAGAAAAGCAGTATATTCAAGTGAGGGGTGGGGAGAGGAGGGAAGACGGAAAGAGGAAAGGAGAGGGGGAAAGAGGAATGGTAAGCTCTCCCTTACGAGGTGGGGGTGTGCTGGGTCAAGGGCTCAACCACAACTTGAACTTTTCCTTAGACATGCAAACCATGTAACCTAATCATTTGTACCCTTGTATTAATGTGAAATATAAGTAAATAAATAAATTACCACCAAGTATTGGGGTTGAGTTACTTGGAGAATGGAGCTATCATGAACTCAATTACAGAAGACTTAGTGTAGATTGGGTTCCCTGAAAAAGGGATTTTCCTTGGAGATGTAAGGCCCCTTATTTGCATAGGCCTCTTCATAGACCTAGAAGTGGTCCCAAAATTATGTTCACATCTTTCTGTAAAATTTGCCACAGCAGAGTACTTCAAAGCCTGGTAGTACCACCATTTCTCTTTGTCTCCCTTCCATCCTAATTCTCCTTCTACTTCACTGAAATGAAATGGTCACAGGTACTTTTGGGATCCAGCTTAAACTGGATCATTTAAACTGCAGGCATATTATTTTGAGTTTAATGAGATAATATACATCACTTCTGTATATAGTTAAGTTGTTGTTAGCCGTCCTGACTAGGAAAAGTTTATAGGAGTTCATGGTTTATATCCCTTCTGTTTATGTGATGATTCATATGACATCCTAATACATTATACCAGGGGTACCAAAATGAATTATACGTATAAGACCAAAGTTAACCCACCAGTCATAACAAGTAACTTAGGACTATATAGTAGCAATGAATCATATGCAGCTGCCCACATGTTCTGATGAATAATAAAGGAAACCAGAGAGAAAAGGGAGGCATGAAGACAGCCGAATAGTCTGTGGCTCAGTGAGTAGGGCGCCAGCCCTATATACCAAGGGTGGCAGGTTCAAACCCAGCCCCGGCCAAACTGCAACCAAAAAATGACCAGGCCTTGTGGCAGATGCCTGTAGTCCCAGCTCCTCAGGAGGCTCAGGAAGAGAGTAACCTAAGCCCAGGAGTTGGAGGTTGCTGTGAGCTGTGATGCCAGAGCACTCTACCGAGGGCGACAAAATGAGACTCTGTCTCAAAAAAAAAAAGACAGCTGAATGCTGAACAAAAGTTAATAAACTATGTTCTGCCTGGTGGGACCTGGTAAGTGCTCAGGACTACATGATTCACAAGCTCTCGGAGCAAGACCCATGAATAGCTAGCTGAACACCACCAGGGACTAAGCGAAAGAATTACTGCGTGTAAGGAACAGACCCCTTTCTACTGGTATCTCTCAACAGATTCCAAAGTAAGCCCCACGAAGCAGCCTTGGTAGTCTAAAAACCCAGACTCAAACCGTGTCCATATCCTCCTCGGTGGTGACACAGACAGGTTTCTTCAGATAGTAACGTCTAAAACTGTTATTATAGGGCATTTAGAGTTATTATTTACAAGTACCTGATAAGATGCTTGTGCGAGAGCTCCGTGAGATATTTCATGCCTTGTTTACAAACAGAGATTCTGAAGTTCAAAAGATTCAGAAATTTTCTGAGATTATAAAGACATTAAGAGACAGGATAAGACTTGCACTTAGTCTACTTTAACTCTAAATTGTATTGTTTTATGAAGTTTCCATAACAAATTTATTACTTTTTGTAAGTACTGCCATGTGATAATATTTATGCCTGCCTTCATTTTACTTCAGATACAAGAGTGTTGGCTGTATAATGTGCACATGTAAATTAGTGACATAAATAAGAAGAGGTTGCATCAGGCTGGGTGTCTAGACCTGGGTACTTTATGAGCTATTTTGAGGAGTTTCTTTATTGAGAAAATTTTGTATTGATTCCTTCCTGGAGAGATTAAAGCAGTGGTGCACAAACTTTAGTAATATGGGAGTCACTAGGTGTGCTTAGGAAAACACAGAATTTCTGTGTTTGCACCCCCAGAAGTTCTACCTCAGGACACAGAATTTAAACAACTGTCTTTAGATAATTCTGACATGGTATAAATGTCAAAAAATTAGAATAAAAAGGGAAAGAGTACGTGAAAGGTAGAATACATTGACTGTTTACATAATCAATATTAGTTAGAATTAAAAGAATTATCACTCCAAATTATATGTTGTAGATAAGGAAATAGAAGAATAAGACTTTTGTGGCTAATTTCAATTATAGCAAGAAATAGTATTCTAGAAGTGCTTCAAATGTGTACCCACCCATACACACACACACATTTGAAGCAGTTCTACACTGGAAAATATAACTTCGAAAACACACTCCTCCAAAACATAATGAGGACACTTGAAAAACCATGAAAAGAAACACTTTCAGAACTCCAGAAATTAAACAAAGGATTATAACAATTCAAAGATCATTTATTCAAAGAAACAGTTGAATCTCAGCAAGAACAGTGAGCTTTGTGGTATTTCCGTTTAACCTATTGCTTGCCCCCATTTCCCAAACTCTGCATGAGCAGAAAGTTTTATAAATGGTCTCCAACTAAATCACCCAATAAATAAATATAGTAAGCTTAAAATATTACGTTTTTCTAAATCAAAGCTCTGGACAGAAACAATAAAATACTACAAAATCTGATTTATACATAAGTGCTAAAAGCATTTCTATAGCAAGCAAAGCAGGGTTATCATTTTATTTCCAGGGATGGAACAGTTATAGAAGGCTCTCTTATAACTCCACATCTAAAGTTTCAACCATATAGTCACTTATAGGAGGCATAAACTGAACTAAACCATGATCCAGAATACCAGATCCATGAACATAACAATAACTTCACTTTAGAGGGAAAATTTCTTATTTTACCCACGTTGGCCTTGTTACATGCTATTTATGGACATAATCATTTTACAGCCCACTTAGTGTGAGTTTGTTCAGGAGACCCAGAACAGTAAACACTTCAAACCCAGAAGCAGCTCTAGCCTTAATCCAAATAATGACCTTAGGTTCCCAAGGACAAGAACAAAATTATGAGGGTCATGGAAGATTATGACTTCAATTTCTGGTTGTACAACCTTAGATACAATGTTTTAAACAGGGTTGTTTCGATCACTGCCGCTTTTAAACATCAAAATGTAAGTAATGAAGGAATCAAAAAAAACCCAGGTTCCATACAGGTGCTACAGCTAAATTTTGAGAATCAGAAAACACATGAAGCACGTAGGCTTTATAGCCATGTTTTGTTTACCTGAACTCATACAGGCTACACATGTTCCTGTCTTAAGGGTCTACGTCTACTTTATGACTCTCTTCTTCACTCTACACTCTTTCTAGTAATACTAATTTTATTAAGGCGTAGTAAATGCCTCTGCTTCGTTCACTCATACCTCCAGACCCCTCTCCTTTTATCCTTCTTGTGGAGAGTTGAGAATTTTTTAGGAAATAAATGTCAATTGCACGCCCCGACCAATGTTTGAATGTATTGCTCATATGCACACCACAGGGCTTTTGTAAACTTTCTGTCTCAGAATGGATTGTATAGTTTATTCTGTGCTGATATACAGGTGGCTTACCTGTTCTTTCCCATTATAGAAAACATAGAATCCTTATCTTGACGTACATCAGGGACTACTCTAGAAATCCCCATTTAATTTGGCTCTCAAGGTACAAAAGGAGTGTCAGCCCTCCATTCCATCTCCTACCCTCTGCTTTACACAACTCAAACCAATTGTAAAAGAATGGAAAGAGGTGACTAAGCACCCTGAAATCAGTAGTTTAAAGGCAGCCAATAAACTCTACAGGGAAAACAGTCTGTAAAAATGAATTAGGAGCTTGTGTCATGAAAACAATAGAAATCACAGACAAAAAATGTGCCCATAACCTTATCATAAGCCAATTTATAGCCCTTCAACTTCTTATCCGCCATCATTTCATGCTTCCCAGTGACATGCAGGCTTCTGGAACTTTCCCCGCCTTCTCTTTTTCCAAGGGCCATTTTCCCTCCTTCCACTAAATCAGCAGTTCTCGTGACCCACAGGAACTGTATGAAAGGGCCGCGGCATTAGGAAGGTTGAGAACCTCTGCACTAAATCCATGTGAATGTCCACTGAATCTTTCCATCTCCTGGGACTGTTTGAAGCTGAAATCTTTTATAAGATCTTTAGGAAAGAAAAACATTCTGTCTCCTGAAAGTCAACCAATTCAAGGGCTGCCTCATATTGTCATTTGGAAATTAAAAAAAAAAGCAAGTAAAACTGCTCATACCTGGAGGATAAGAATAACCTCTTACATTTCTTGGATGTCCTCACAGAATTTCAGTGTTCCAAAGTGCAGTGTTTCTTCACTCAAAACTACAAACAGCACACAAAACACTCAATGGCATAAATGTACAGTATGTATTGCTTCACATCATAGCACTGCCATGGCCTCTAAGATCAATCCCTGTGTGGTGGCAAAAGCCATCTCTGCCATGGCGGCTGGAAAATCCTTTGGAAATTAAGTGATAATTTACGTTTTGTATGTGCATTCCCGACATGAAAAGGGGAATCAGAAGTAGACTCAGAAATCTCCTTTTACAGCTTAATAAAAAGCATGTCATTCATTTTCACACAGACGTGCATGCACTACTCCACAGATAGATTGATGTGTTCTTCTAAGGGGATGGCTCTCATAGGAAGTAAAACAAATCATCTCCCATCGAAAAATACTCCCCTTACTTTCTAAGGCTGTTTTGTAAAAAAAATCTAGATATCTACCCCAGTCTGACTTTTCTATAAGAACTCTGTAGCATATTTTGTTTTTATAATGTTTTGGGATATCCACTTACACTAATGTTTAAGCATTTCCATCATAACGGGTGATACCTAATATAATCTTCTATGGAAAACTTTGGGCCCATATATCTTAATACTCAAAAATTTTGTTCTTGAGGGCCTGGCATTTAAAAACTTCTCCCCTTTTGGAAAACAACTTTTCACTGTGTCTAAATAAACATTTCAGTTGAAATTTGTCACCAGCAAGCAAGCCTTCCTACACAATTTGCCACATGTACACTCCTCCCCACTCCCACCACCACCCCATGTGTACAGATTGCTGATATCAAGAAATGTCCTAATTCAAACATAACGACAGCAATCACTATCTCCTCATGTTACTGCACATGGTTCCAGTCTAATTATCCCACTGAAATGTGTTAAATGCTCACAACGACATCATGACAAAGCTCTCTTCAATTTGCCTCATTGCATGCTGTGCGGTTTTGGTAAGGCCACATCAGTGGTCAAGGGCAGATATCCCCCTTAGCTTGCCCAACACTTTGTCAAGGCCTTTACTTTTGTCTTGAAATTCTAACACATAAAATGCAATTATAGATAAAATTCCTCTTGACACAAGCTTTTCATTGTCTCTCCAAAGTACATTGTTAATGAATCAAATTCTATCCCAGGGCTTCCTCCAACATTAGCTACAGCCTGGCTTCTTGTTACCCTGGAGTCAAAGTGACCAATTTATATTCACTCTCTAAGACTCTGAGTTTTCATTCTCTTGGTTTTTATTTGTAGTTGCAATCACATTTTTCAAAAGAAAAACTCTTGATATATTAATAGGTAATCAATAACCAATTTAAATTTTTGAAAAACTAAATAAATTGTAGACTCCTTTCAAATCCTAAACCCTCAACCTTAAGAGAATACTGCATACATTCGTTACATGGACCGTTGCTATCGATGTTGTGGCTTTTGGCTATAATGTGTTGATTTTCATCTAATCTCCCATAATAATTATTTTATCTTTTTTGTTATAAGCCATCTGGCCTTTTGAATTTTTAGTTACCATCCCATAATAGGAGCCTCTGTCAATACGCCCAAATGACATTTTATTTTTAGCACGTTTGTTTTTCTCTCAGTAAAAATAATGATTTTAAAGGGAAAGGGTTGGTCAAAAATTGTGATCTTTACCTTTTGTATTAAAAAACATGTTAAAATCTTCTGTAATTATCTTACAAATTTTAATAATCTGATAGGTCTTAGTTTCTAAATATTATCTCATTTTTAAGGCTTTTAAAGTCTTTTCTCTTTTCCTTTCTTCCATCTACCAAAATTCGTTTATTGAATTATTTTTTACCTAACACAGAAGATGCTAATGATATGGGGAGGGGAAAGACAAGCACCTTTGTGGGTCTCAGGGACCATTATGTTGTGTTTCCATGCTTTCACGTGTTGGAAAATAAAATGCTTTCATTATTTCTTATATGAAAAGCCATTACATTTTAAAGTAAAACTAAATATACCATGATAGATTGTAATCTAGATCAGAGCATGTTAAAATCCTACTTCTTATATATACCGTATATACTCGCGCATAAGCCGAGTTTTTTCGGCACAAAATTTGTTCCGAAAAACCGGAACTTGGCACAAATTTTGTGCCAAAAAAACTCGGCTTATACTCGAGTATATACAGTACTTGATATTTCAGTTCTCCATTATTTAGGGAAAAAACAACATACATTGATGAGCTTATTCCTAGTGATTGTTTAGAGGTACACATTTGGGACATTATGGTAAGAATGGTTCTAGGTGAAGAATTTAAAAAGACCCAGAGATACTACAAACCTTGCCTGTCTTTTTCCCATGAAAGATATTCAATTGTGCGCTAAAGGCCTCTGAGATTCCGGTTCACCACGTACAACGGTCAGAAAGAAAGCGGAGTGTTCAAACTTGTGTCTCCCTACTTGCAAAATGAATTCTATTTCTCTCACACACCAGTGATGTCTGATGTTCCAGCCTTGCTCCTAATACTATCTTCTAAAAGGAGGTCTCCTTTTACGTATTTGTTTAAAGGCGGCTTTCGGGCAAATGGCGATCATAATTAGATTATTGAAAAGTTTCTTTCTTCCTCCAGGTAGCGAAACATTCATACGTGACAACTTCAACCTCGAGGTGTTTTTTTTTTGGAAGCATGAGAATGGAATGACTATTTGTTTCCCATCTCTCTGCAATGCCTGGAAGACAGAAAGAAAGCAGGAGCCCCAAATACTGTGGATTGTCTTGGCAGCCCAAGCAAACAGCTGTTGACTGGGTTCCACAGGCCCAGCCAGGGATGTCAATAGCTGGCTCTGGGATCTGTGTCATGAATGACGTCTCAGGATAAAATCCCCTCTCTAGTTTCTTGGCAGCTTAAAAATCACAGATTGAGATGAAAACATAGTTCTCAAGGCCTAAATGAGTTGCTGGAATCTTCTGGACCTGCGTGAGCCAGTATGAGATTTATAAACATCTCTGACTTTCAATCCAGGCTTGAATTGATATTCAGCACCTAATAGTGACTTTAAGTGAAAAGCATTTTTAATTGGTTCCAAGGTTCAAAGTTCCATTACCTCTAAAGAAAGAATATTTATACAGGATTTCCTGATCTTTCATCTTCCAATAATTGCTTTTCCTAATCAGAAGTACCAAGGTAAGAATCTTTCTGTTTGAAATACAGGACTTATCTTTGGAGGAAAGCAGAAGAAAATAATCCTTTTTACTAACAATAGACGTTTAGCTTTCAAAGATTATATAAAAAGACATATTCTTGCTCAGCTTCCAGGCTTTTAATCCTTGCCAGTAGTAGTCTTAGATATTATATTATAGTTTAACAAAAAAGAAAACAGCAAAAACGTAGACTCAAGATGCTCGGCTTACAAGATGGGGAAAACAATCCTTGCTAATAGAACATGTCTAAAAATGGACAGGAGATAAATAGGTGAATTAATTCACCATATGCCCAGTCAATTAAGTAAAGTCCTGGCACATTAGAAAATGCTTATCTGATTTAAGTAGAAAATGCTCTGCCTGAAAATGGAAGAAATGAAAACAGAAATTAAATTATACATTGCTGACTAGCTATTGACAGCACAAATCCTTTACAACTATTGTATAAATATGTTATTTCACGAAAAAGAAATTGAATTTCACAAGGACTTTTGAAAATTCTTTCTTACCACAAGATCTTGTGAAAAAGCAAACACACACACACACACACACACACACACACACACACACACAGAGTCATGTATCCATTAAGGACAAGGATGTGATCTTTTCTTTTTTTTTTTTTTGTAGAGACAGAGTCTCACTTTACCGCCCTTGGTAGAGTGCCATGACCTCACAGGACTCACAGCAACCTCCAGCTCTTGGGCTTCCGCGATTCTCCTGCCTCAGCCTCCCGAGCAGCTGGGACTATAGGCACCCGCCACAACGCCTGGCCATTTTTTGGTTGCAGTTCGACTGGAGCTGGGTTTGAACCCGCCACCCTTGGTATATGGTATATGGGGCCGGCGCCCTACTCACTGAGCCATAGGCGCCACCCCTGTTAGGGAATTTCATTGCTGGGTGCCCGTCACAGAGTAGACTTAGGTGGTACATCTGCTATTAAATACACACCTAGGCTATAAGGTATAGTTTATTGCTCCCAGACTACAAATCTTTATACAATGTTACTGTAGTGAATACTGTAGGCAATTGTAAGATGGTGTTAAGTATCTGTGTATCTAACCACATCTAAACATAGAAAAGGTGTAGTTAAAAATACCTATATAATACCTTACAGGAGCACCATCATATTAATGATGCAATCTGTTGTAACCATGGACTGAAATATCATTAGCATTATGCAGCCCATAACTATAAATATATAGTAAGTCTTCACTTGAATTTTTGAATAGATTCTTGGAAGCTAGGACTTTAAATGAAACAATGTATAATAAAACCAATTTTGCTACAGATAAAATAATATAAACAAGAGTTAAGATCCTTCCACATATTTCTAGTCACAAAACCACTACTGACTTCTAAATGAAGACACAAAATGCTTCAAATAATAAACATTGAAATAAATTGTACCTATCCGTACATTTAAGAAAGATCAACACAAACAAGTTGATTATTTACCCCATTTTTGGTGAATCCGTGAGTAATAGTGTTCACAGTGGCAGTAGGTTTAATGGAGGAATAAATGTTTGCAAAGCAAATGCCACCATGCAGTTCAAAAAGGAGCAAAACCAAATGCAGGGAGGGCACTGAGCATTCCCAGCTGCATCACTTTCAGTCATTTATATGATTATCATATATGTTATGAATTTCTATTTTATAATACCATGAATTCTTTTAACCCACTGATTACAGTTCAGGGATGAGGGTAGATACGGCCTCGTTCCCAGGAGCTCCGAACGCCTGTAATAGGGCACTCACACACTCACACTCAGACTGGGCCATGGAGACATTCCAGGTCACCTAACATACACATCTTTGAGAGGTGGGAGGAACCATGAATACCCAGGAACAACCTCACAGACGTGGGGAGAACATGAACATTCCACACAGACAGTGGCTCCAGCCAGGAACAGATTTTTTTTGCCTTCATCAACACTGAAAGGAAACAATATTAAAGGGAACGGTGTCATTTGAGGCCCTGCTGAGCATGTACACACACGTATACACACATGTGTATGCTGTTACTAGTAAATATAAATATGCTTCATTGCCAAAGTACAACCTCCCCAGCAGGAACAGACCATATGTTGGAAAAACCATGGTAAAATGAATGCCTTCTGTAAGATTATGAAATTGTGTATCTTAAGAAAAACTTGGTTAAAGAATGATATTTTGGGTCTAGAAAATGCTGAAGATCTTTTTAAACACCAATTTTGTGGGTAAAACAGCATTTAAAGATTTAAAAATATTGGCTCGGCGCCTGTAGTTCAAGCAGCTAAGGCGCCAGCCACATACACCAGAGCTGGTGGGTTTGAATCCAGCCCAGGCCCACCAAACAACAATGATGGATGCGACCAAAAAATAGCTGGGAGTTGTGGTGGGCACCTGCAGTCCCAGCTACTTGGGAGGCTGAGGCAAGAGAATCGCTTCAGCCCAGGAGTTGGAGGTTGCTGTGAGCTGTGACACCACAGCACTCTACCCAGGGCAACAGATTGAGGCTGTGTCTATATATAATATATATATATTTAAGTTATTTTAGTCTGTGGGACTGAGCGGGAATAACAACACAGCCATATGGTGACAACTTATGAAATGACATTTTGTCTATAAAATCTGAAATTCTTTTACTCTCAGTTTCCCTGATGCTTGATTTCAAACACTAAATTATGCAAATTTCAAAATAAAAATTTCTTGAGCCCTTACTAGGCAGACATTGTGCTAAGAAATGTATAATGCTGCCTTACTTCATCCTCACGAGCATCCTGTCCACCACAATTATCATTACTAAATAGGTGGGGAAACAATCTAAAGCAACAAAGTATGACACTCACTCAAAGCCATAGAGCATGTCGCTGTTCTATACCTCACTAACTCCTGGTCCTGTGCTATTTAAAATAACACATCTATCTTGCTCATACGTTTCATTTATTCTCAAAATTTTCAGTTTAAATGTAGGAAAATATCCCTTTCACCAAGGTTTTGTTTACACAAGAGATAACCAAATCCCCCCAAGACCTGCCTGACGACTGCTCAGTGGGAATGATTTGGCACATCTGGTTCATTTATACAGGAAAGAGAAGCATGGGACTTACTGCACATCTGCTCCATAAACAGAGGGTTGGCAGGAAACGTCTCAGGGCATATTTGTCTGATAATCCATACAGGTCAACCGTGGGGTCAGGAACGCATGTCACAGTGGCCAGGGTTGACGAGAAAGGGTAGAAATGGAGGAACTAGCACCTTTTTGGGCTGGTCGTTATAGCCAATGCAATGCTCCTCCATTGGACTGCCCTCTGTTCGCAAGTCATTCAGTGAATACAAATACCTTCCGATCAGCAATTTTTTACATAAAATTGAATGGTTATAGATCGAAAATGTATAACCCCAGTAAACACTGGCTTATATGGCAGCCTGACTCATTAAACGTTAAGTAATCCAAAATACTAACTTAAAAAAATCAATATTATTTGTTTTATTTTTATGACACTTTTAAAGACCATATACTACTAATTTTCAGTATGTTTTTTAAACCAATATTGAAACACCCTCATTCAGACAAGGTAGATGCTCAGGATTTATTAGCCATCCTTGTGACACAAATGATGCTTCTATCTGTTTTAATGTGTGCTAGACGTATTTACTATTTGGAATAAAGCCATAATCTTTGGAGGCAGACAGAAGAAAATTATGCTTTTCTTTAGCTATTTTATGTGTATCCAGTGTTCATGTGTTAACACGAGTCATTTTTTTATACATTATCTTATCTCCCAGACTAAAGATACATTGCATTTGACAGTTTTCATTAATTTTGCTCAAATTTCATCATAACTGCAGCATTCTAATGGAGATGTATACTCAATTGCCTTTGCTGATAACCTAAAAAAAAAAAGGCCACTGGATCTGTGAATATAAAGTAGAAAAATATGACTTATAGGACTGTAAAATATCTCAATCTAGATATTGATCTTTTTAAGTATACAGGATAAGACTCAAAGTCAAAAGTTGTCTCTTGGGTTATTTATATTAGAAGGTAAGATTTCATTACAACAGGAAAGTTTTAGCAACTTTCTAGACATACTCCAGAAAAGATATTTTCCACTGCCTCACTACAGAATATAATTCCCAAAAATATACATAATTTAGTCAACTATTTAGGTCTATGTGTAAATTTAAAAAAAAAAAAAAATTCACCCAGATTTCTGATCGGATTATCTCTTAGCCTCACCACAATTGGATATAAACATACTCAAGGAAAGTACTTAAAATTGGAGTTAAATGAATAGCAAAGAAACAATAGGTGATTTGGTTTTTTTTCAAATAATGGAAGTGTGACTTTATCTTCACTACTGTCATTTCACAAATTTGTCCCTACGTAGAAAGTACCTTAAATTCTCAGCTCTAACCATGGGTTTCTCCAGGTTGTCAGTCTTAAAATGCTGCAAAGATGAGCTCTCAGATGCCAGCTGGCAGCCGGATTTAAAGCAGCAGCCCCGTAAAGAACCATACAAGGGAGCTAACAGGTTGTTTCCACGTTCTCTGTCAGGAAGTCTGCTGCCGTCTTATGAGGATTCACGAAGGACATTATACTATGAAAGAGTTAATTAGGTACCTAGGAGATACTCATGCGGCACTGTGGAGCTAACTTCCTTTTTAACCCTCTTTATTATAATTTTCATAATATTCTGTCTGTGCTTTCAGCCTGCATTAATGAATTCATCTGAGGATTTTTTTGAATATATTCGTATCCTTCAATTAGATGAACAAGTGAAAAAGTTATTCCTCTAAGAACGAATTTGACAGGAAATTTTACTTGTTGCCCTTTCATCAAAAAATACCATTGCACTTTCAAAGCAATTGTTTGAAGCAATCAGTTAAATATCTGAATTTTTATATAGGTTTCTCATTTTTTGCTTGCTCAAGAGAAGTCTGTCTATGGTATCCCACTGCTTTGAAATGAACAGAAGCAAAGGAATAGAACGGTAATTTAACTTTAAATGAAACTACTGCTTGGCAATGCTCACCAGCCATAAATGAATACATTTTTTAGAAACTGCGAATACTTTATCAGAGCCATTGTTCTTTTTAAATGTATTTCAGAGGCATGACAGTAACTGTAATCCTGAACAGCAACCACCTAAAATTCTCATCAGATACAGTTTGCATTTAAACCTAAAGCCTAAGCAAGGTCAAGGTGAGATCATCACTACACTAAAATAAAGGCCTACATGTGCAGATGATAAGCCAGCCAAGTACACAAGTGCCTGAGTTTCTTTTATAATGCTGTAGCAGAATGCCATGAACTGGGCAATTAATAAAGGAATTGATTTGGTGCATGGTTCTGGAGACTGGGAGTTCTAAGAGCAAAGTGCGAGCCTCTGTGGGGTCACCCCATAGCAAAAGGCATC
Source organism: Loris lydekkerianus (assembly GCA_963574355.1). NCBI lineage: Eukaryota > Metazoa > Chordata > Mammalia > Primates > Lorisidae > Loris > Loris lydekkerianus. Next base: position 13,288 of record CAUYPK010109178.1, read on the forward strand.
ATGTGGCAGAGAATTTCACACCTGAGACAGAAAAAGGGGACCAAAACCCCCCAGGAGCAGTAGGAACCCATTCCTGAGGAGGGAGCCTTTGTCACCTAATTCCCTTAAAAGTCCCACTTGCCAACACTGTTAACCATGATGATTAAATTTTAACATGAGTTTTGGTGGGGACATTCACACTCTACCAACATGGGGAAAAGTGTGTAGATGATCAGAAAAGTTCAAGTACTAAGGGCTAAGCATGAGATTATTAGATAAGTACTGGTATGTTTCTTCTGTAATTTCACTTTCTTCTGGTTACCTGATTGCCTGACTTTGACATATTTAATTACCCACCTATATGTTTAAGAGAAGAAAAAGGATTAGAAGACTTCAGCCTTATTAATCTGGTAGCACTATGCATGTGAATTGGAGCCAGGGATGGAAATTACATTTTTGAGGCATTTATAGATTCAAGTCAAAGTTCAGGAAGCATCATTCACTTGTCCATTCATTCGTTCATGCTGGCGAACAGTGTAGAGCTATGGTTAGGGCTGAGCCCACTCATTTGTTTGAACCCTTGCTCTATTACTTCTGTATTAGATAACCTTAGGTAAGATGTTTGACTCTCCTATCTCTCCTTCAGATCAGCATCACGAAAACTTCCCAGTTGATGTTCACAAAAGGATTAAATGAGAATTCTATTTAGGAAATACTCAGGAAGGACAGAGAAATGCCCTCAAACTCCCTTACTTTTAACACTATAACCCTTGATTTTTACCTACTATAAAAAAATGTTATGCTGAAAGCTGGGACTATAATATTGGGCAATATAGCCCCACACACAATAAAAATAGCCTCACCAAAGAGAAAGAAGTAAATAATGGTAGAATGTTTATGATAAAAAATGTGAGCAGGATTTTACAGGGGACAAAAGGAAGGGGTCCAGAAGAAGATATCATATGGGCTTATTTTAAAAACATAAAGAATTTCTGATAGGATCCAATTTGATTGAATCCTGAATTGCTACTTGAAGACTTGGTCTCATTTTTCAAATCTTATCTAGTCTTCTTATCTTTTACCCATTTATATTTGCAATAGCTGACAGGACATAAGCAGAAAAATAACGAATAAGAGAATAAGGAAAATAGACAGAAAATTGGCCATGGACAACAGCTTGCAGCCACCTTGATGGTACCTCCGTGAAGTCTAACTGATGAGCTTTCCTAGACTTAAAACAGCAAAATGGAGTGATATACAGAATTCTACAAAAAGGGTCCCAACATAACTTTCTAATAAAAGCTAGAAAAAAAATGTTCCTTTGGGAGAAACATAAAATTTCTATTGTATGCCCCAAATTCTAAAAGACAAAGGAAGTCTTTGAAGTAAGGACCCAGGAAAAAGGATTATGTCAAGTAAAAGAGAAAACCATGAACTCATAGACAACACACACACACACCCGCCCTGCATCCAAAGGTTTCAAGAAGTTTAACCCTTTTGAGGACTCCAGGCCAATAAAATTATCAATCGCAGTAACTAAAGAAGTAATCATAATTGTCACATATTGTGTTAAAATTAAACACACACACATTAACCACACCAGGAGAAGGCAACAGGACCAAGTGAAAATAGCCCAGAGTTTTCCCATGATGGTAGAACCAGCACTCCCCCTTGGGAAATCTTTAATGCATAGGGTTGAAATCATAGGAAGACTCTGATTAAACCTTTTTAGTAAAAGGTGAAGGGTACATAGAAAACAAATGGTGACCAAATCCTGCTTTATCAGGCCCTCTAGTTTGGGCTCAATATAGACCTGAGTGTTTTAACAGTCAGCAAGTTTAACCTGCGATGTTCCACCCACATGATCCCTTTAGATAGAGAAGAATTGCCACAGTGCAGTCAATATCTGAAAATAATTCTACAGTTTCTAAGACTAAATCTATTCTCTACATAGAGCGTCCATAAAACCTAGTGTGACATGCGTTCTCATTTTACAAATAGCTCTTCTTAAATAAATTTAAATGACATTCTGCTTCAAGACAGTGACTGAAGAACTGTTGAGATTCTATGAATTATTTCTTACCAGTCAAGCACAGAGAGAAGCCAAGGCAGGTAAAAATAAACATCAAGGGGAATTTCAAAAGACTTCAAAATCCATATGGGAAAGGAATGAGGGAAGCAAGCAAACATGTAACACAAAAGACCTAAAAAAAAAAAAAATCCCAGCTTTGAGGAAAGCTATTTGAGCACAGATTTTATTTTTATTGAGAGTAAAAGAAGCATCAGCCATAGCTGGCATTCTAGTTCAGTTTTTCCACCAAAGGACTAAAACAAATCCTACATGTGCTCTTAGGAAACAGCTTGAACATTAACATTACTTATGCTCTCCAGAACTTTGGACAGACACATTTTAAAGCGAGAACCAAAGTATACCATGCTTTGCGAATGGGGGTTAGAGACAATGGGGGCTTTGGCAAATGGAGGCTGAGATTAAAATGAAATGGCCACATTTATGTCCAGTATTGATCGGCATTGGCTTTAAGGAAAAAAAAAGGTTGGCAGGTGGCTAATTATGAGAACAAACAATTTCTGCAATTGTTAAAAAGAAAAATGGAGAGGGGGAGTAAGGTTTGGAAAAGTCCTGGGTGTATGGCATAATATAAAGGCAAGAGTCAACAATTTCTCTTCTAATTTCAAATGTCAAAGACCAAGGTTTAAAGAAAAACATCTATTACCAGGGAGGCTGGGGGCTCAAGATGGCTCCCAGGCCTTCAGGTTCAGAAAACAGATTGTTTTTTTTTTCAGCACTAAGAGAAGAATTGTTCCACAAATTAGTGAAGTTTACAGAGACTGTTTCTCAAAAAACAGAATGCCTGAGCAAAAACAAAAGCAGGCAATTCTCAAAAAGAAGCAAAAATGACAAACATATGAAACGTATATTTAGTCTTGCAAGTCATCAACCAACAGGGTTGGTTTTTTTTTTTTCTTTTTTGGGGGGGTTGCTTTTTTTGTTTGTTTTTGAGACAGTGTCTTAGTCTGTCACACAAGCTGGAGGGCAGTAGCCTCATCATACCTCACTGTAAGGGCTAGAACAACAGGTATAAGCCACTGGACCTGGTTTTTCATCAACAAATTAATATTAAAACCAAAGGAAGCAATTTTTAATTTGCACATTTTAAAAAATATAATAAATAGTAAAACCAAATTGTCATCAAAGATGTCAAAAATGTGTCTGCTTTTTTGGAAACAAAGTGATGCAAATATTCTACAGAACAATTTAAAGAAATGCCTCAAAATCTGTACATGAATAGTTTTTGGCCCATAACTAAAAAATTCCCTTGTTAAAAGTAGCTGAAATGTATATAAAGCTGTGTATACAAGAATGCTCTTCAAAATGTTGAAAGAAGAAAAATAAAATGGAAATAGCCGAAACTTGAAAACGATGGTTTGAGAATAATCTTAAGAAAGTAGAACTGGAAGAACTATAATAATTTAACAGGAAGCTCAATTTATTTTAACTACTCTGTTTAGAAAGAGACTTTGTGAACAGAAGGCAGATGGTCTGCTATGGAAACGCGGAGAAAGGAGATCCTTGATCCAAGGGCCTGAGCTGAAGAAGGCACAGCTAAACATTATGGGCACATCCAAAATACCCACTGAGAGAAGACAGTCTCAGAAACGCTCATCTCAGAGACACTTTTTAATATCATCTAACACTCTTTATTCTGATTGTGTGTTCACCAAATTCCTGTGATAATATATTTGTCTGTTTTGGAAAAAAAAAAAAAAAAGAAAGATTATATCATCTGTTCTCTTGAGAATTATAGTCTGCTTGATAGTTAGACTTATCCATGAAATTTATTTAAATGGCATTCTTTTTAAAAATTTAATAAACTTCTAATTTGAGAACAGTTTTAGATTAACAGAAAAGTTGCCAAGATAGTACACAGTTCCCATATACTGCTCACCCAGTATCCCCTATTTTTAACATCTTACATTACTGTAGTATATTTGTCACAACCAAGAAATCCACTCTGATGCAGGACTATGAACTAACTACACACTTTATACTTTGATTTTTTAAAAGAAACTATGATTTCCTAACTGGAAATATTATAGAAATAAGCCATATACAAACTCTAGAAAATTAACATTTTTTAATAATGAATGGGGTCAGGGTTATAGAGGCTAGGAATTAAGCAGAAGGACCAATCAAGAGAAAAAAAAAATTGATCTGATATTTTCTTATTCAATTAGGTGATTGGAAAAACTTCAAAAGTTTTATAATATATCATCTAGGAGAAGCTATGGCGAAATAGCCTTTTTTAGGCATTACTTGTAGAAATGCAATTGCTAGCACTTTATGGAGAATGATCTGGCAATAGGTATCAAAAGCACAAAGGCATACAACCTTTGCCTACCGTCTCTTCCAAGAATTATCTCTACAAGTATCATTGAGCAGGTGAAAAATTATGTTTATAAAAGATGATTCCTTATCTTGTTCTGATTACAAGTTGCTTTGACCATTGCGATACAAAGCAGATAGGCATAAAAGGACAAGGAAACTCTCCTACAAACATAGAAACTTTGTTATGATACAAACATCATCACAGATTGTATTAATATTCTATAGCTGTACCACCAACTGGACGGCCTAAACAACAGAAGTTAACTGTCTCATAGTTCTGGAGGCTAGAAATTTATAAACAAGGTTAATTCCCTCTGAGAGCTGTGAGACAAAGTCTGTTCCTTGACTTCTTCCTAGGTTCTAATGGTTTGATAGCAACATTCCTAGACTTCTGGAAACATCACCCTGATGTCTGCCTTTATTTTTTGGTGTTCTCCTGATATGTGAGTTTGTGTCCAGTTTTGCTTTTATATGAATATGTAAAGACCCAGTCATATTCCCTTAGGGTCCCCCCAGGGACAGGACAATCTCACTTTAGCTAATGATATCTGCAATGATCCTATTTCAAAGTAAAGTAACATTCCAAGGAACTGAAAGTAAGGCTTTTAATATACGAACAAGGAAGTAGGAGGAGAGGTAAGATTCAACTTCTAATGCAGACCAGTGGAAAAATGGATTATGTTTAATAACTAATACTAGCACATTAGCTCTAAGGGGAAAGAGATAAAATTGGATATAGGATAATCAATGCTAGGTAGATTTCAGGGGTAGAAATCTCAAATACTCCTAAAATTCTGCTTTGCTCTCAATTACTTTTTACCACTTTGGGAAATTGCATTACTCAATATGCTTTTCTACTTAGAGATTTCACTGCCTTGAATCTGCTGGAAAACAACTCACGCACCTGTTAAATTTGGAGCAGACGGCTACTTTCTAGACAAAATCTCCAGCCTATCGTTTGATGATAGTACAATTTACTCCCTAATACCTAGTGTTTTGAAACACTGAAGTCTGACTCTGTTCCCAAGAGTTTCTGGGCTGAAAACAGTTCAGATGAGGGGCAGACAAATGAGGCTGAACCTATAATGGCCTCAAATGACCTGGTTGAACCCTTCATAAAATTGGCCCCAAACCACAAAATGAGATAACTATGACCTATTTTATGTATACCTTCTGAAATAACTCATTAGTTTCTATACTATGAATTAACCCTTGTGTTACCCTGTTCTGTTCCTCAAAAAAGACAAACAGGTGCTGTTTTGTCCAAGTTTTCAAGTCCCTGAAAAAAAGCTTCTCTTCTTCTTCTGCTCCCCAAGCCCAATATCATATTATCCTTAATCATTAACATAACTATTTACACTTTTAGATCTATACTTAGCACTCTTTAGTATGTATATATATACACACTCTTTAGTATATATATATATATATATATACACACTCTTTAGTATATATATATATATATATATATATATATACATACACACACACACTTATACCCAGACTTAACACTATATCCATTCACTTGGGAAAATCAGCAAAACACTTAATTAGCTATAGCCCTGGATTTACAGAAGTGCACTCTTACTCCTTGCAAATACTTAATGATAAACTTAGAGCTATTCAAATCCCAGGAATCCACTTTTATACAATAAGGTGATGATCTTCTATTACATTCTCTTAGAGTCATTTTCTTTACTTGAGAACAGAATGGCCATGTAAGAAATTGTGATTTAAGTATAAATCACAACATTGTCAGACCTTGACTCTGATCATCTACAGTCTAATACGGCCTAATATTACAAAGGTTTAATGAGTTTGCTCAAAGTTACCATTAATAAGTTAAAATGACTGTTCACAAATATAAACCACAGGAATTCCTAAGTGACCCTCAGCCCAGGAACCTGATTTCCTAGAATATTATACCACTGTATGATTCTTGTTAATGTTTACTGTAGGGGACCTCATCAGACACTATTGCCACAGACACTTTAGTAAATTCTAATCAGTCCTTCAATTCATATTTACCAATTAGAGAGAGAAAGAAATGAGAGACAATGTTTGAAAGAGAGAGAAATATACAGGGTGGACATAAAGTTTGTGTGCAACTTAAAATAGTTTAACATAGTAAACTGCACAGAAACTTTATGTTCACTCTGTGCATGTATACACACCCCCACATATATATCAAATTTTGTATATATACAAAGTTTGCTTACATACTAGGCCACAAAACAAATCTTAAGAAACTTCAAAAGACTGACATAAAACACAGCATGTTCTCTAGGTTCGATGCAACTAAAATTAAATCAAACAGAAAACTAGAAAACCTACATACATATTTTTAACATTAAGAAGCCATTAAATAACTCCTGGATCAAAGAAGAAATCATAATTTTAAATAAAACATTTTGAATAATGACATAATTCTGCAATACCAAAAATGTTATTGTATGGCTAACACTGTAATTGAGAGGAAATTTATAGACACAACTGCATGCATGTAGTAGAAAAAAGACTAAAAATCAGTATACTATTCTATATTACATATTAAGAATTTAGAAAATGAGAATGGGGAAATGGCAGACTAGAAGTAACCTCTTAACGGCCTCTTCTAGGAAAGGGGGGAAAAATCACAGGCAGCGGCTGCCATTAAGATGGCTCCACTCAGAGATAGTTGTGAGGTCACAGAGAGCACAGGACACTAGGAGTATGGGGGGTGGGTGGGGAACAAACACACACACACACACACACAAAGGAAAGATAACAATGGAAGCAGATGGCAGTAACATACAAAAGTAGAGACAGCCTGTGAGGATCACTGCAATCTGAGCTGCTGAGTGGCCAGCACCATTCCCTACAGCCCATCAGGTTAGAGACTATTAGAGACAGACCTGAATTCCATGCAAAGCTATCATGCCAGAGAGCAGGTGTGGAAGGGAACAACCATGACTGGTGCCATCCAGAACCCTGGGGTGCACCGCACAGGGCCTGTGGGGGGCTGGGGCAGGAGCAGATTGATTTGTGGTTCCTCTAGGCCAAAGCAGATGACCTGAAACCAAGCACTTCCCCCACAGAGGACAGCAGGATCTGGGCATGGGGACTGACAGGGCAGGGCCAATTGGACTGCCACCAAGCAGGTAGACAACAGGCCACAATTCCACTTTGGCAGGTTCCAGGAGGGACACTGAAAACCCTGTCACAGTGGTGCCACAGCAGAGAATTTCAACCATAAAGAAATTTCTGAAATGACAGAAATGGATACAGAATATAAACAGCAAATAAGATGAGTGGAATGTAATACAAATTTGAAAACCTGCCAAAAGAAGCCCCCAAAATATCTCAGAAAATCAATGAAATTAAAGAACACGTTACCAAGGATCTGGACAAAACTAGGAAGGATATAATGGACCTTAAAGAACTGAAAGATGCATTCAGGGATTTCAAAACACAGCAACAGATTAAACCATGGAAAAGAAAGAATCTCAGAGCTTGAAGACAAAGCTCTTGAGCTAACCCAGTCATTGAAAAGAGGCAGAAGAGATCAAAAGGCAGAGAAATTTATTAGAGAGATTGGGATTATGCAAACCATACAAACATACAAATTATAGGTATCCCTAAAAGAGACAAACCCTAAAATCATGGAATGTCTAGGTGAAGATATCACAGAAAATTTTGAAAACATCATCAGAACTCAACCATCCATTACTAGATGGACTTGAAACCTCAGGAAGATTTAATTTAATATAGCATCACCAAGACACATTTCAATTAACACTCATCCCCACACAAAGCCATGGAAACTAAACAACTTATCGTTGAATGATAGCTGGGTGAAGGAGGAGGTAAAGATGGAAATTAAAAGATTCTTTGAAGTAAATGTAAAGACCACAAGCTGCCAAAACGTGGGATACTGCAAAAGCAGTCATGAGAGGGAAGCTCAATAAAAAATGAAAAAGGTGAAATAATGACAGATACCATACAAAACATCATCACTGAATATTATAAAAATCTCTATACCCATAAATTTTAAAATGTGGAGGAAATGGACAAATTCTTGGAATCACACTACCTCTCTGACTCAACCAGAAAGAAATAGAACTCCTGAATTAACCAATATCAAGCACCCAAACTGAAGCAACAATAAAAAATTTTCCAACAAAAAGAGTTCCAGAACATGTTTCTCATCAGAATTCTACCAAACTTCCAAAGAACTTGCACCTCTAAAAACTATTCCACAACACTGAGAAGGAAGGATCCCTCCCCAACTCCTTCTAAAAAGCAAATACCATCTCGATACCAAAGTCAGGAAAGGACATAACTGAAAAAGAAAACTATAGACCAATTTCTCTAATAAATATAGACACATTCTCAATAAAATCTTAGCAAGAATAGAATTCAGCTTCACATCAAAAAAATAAATCATCATGGCCAGGGAGGCTTCATACCAGAGATGCAAGGTTGGTTCGACATACATAAATAAATAAATGCTACTCAATACCCAAATAGAAGTAAAGGCAAGGACTGTATGATCCTTTTAATAGATGCGGAAAAAGCATTTGACAGAATTCAACATTTTTAATAAGAACACTTAAGAAAATTTGCATAAATAGTACTTTCCTCAAAATAATAGAATCTATTTATGACAATGCAAAGCCAACATATTGAATAGAGAAAAGTTGAAAGCATTCTCAGAACTGGAACTAGACACAGATACCCACTATTGCCACTACTGTTTAACATAGTACTGGAAGCCCCAGCCAGAGCAATTAGACAAGAGAAGGACATCAAGCATATCCCACTGGGGAAAGAAGGGGTCCAGCTTTCACTCCTTACTGACGATATGATTTTTTTTTTTTTTTCATTTCAAATTGATATAAGGGTACAAACAATTAGGTTACATTGTTTGCACTTGTTAGGTAGCGTCCAAGTTACAGTTGAGCTCTTCACCCAGGAGGTGTGCTGTGTACCTTTACAGTGTGTCCATCAGTTGGTAGCATACCAAACCCCCACCCTCCTCCCCTCAGCCCCTTCATTTCTCTCCATTCCTCTCCATCCCCCCCATTTGGATGTAGTTGTGTTTTTCTCTCATGTGGAAGTGCATTTGTTCACCTACTGCTTTCATGTAAGTATTGAGGACATTGTACACTTGGTTTTCCATTCTTGTGATACTTTACTTAGGAGGATGTTCTCCAAATCTACCCGGGTAAGTACAAAAGATGTAAAGTCTCTGTCTTCTTACGGTTGAACAGTAGGATACATATAATACAGTTTATTAATCCACTCATGAATTGATGGCCCTTGGGTTGAATTCCACATTTTGGTGATTATGGATTGAGCGGTGATAAACTTTCTAGTGCAAATGTCCTTATGGTAAGATAATTTTATTTTTCTTCTGGGTAGATATCTAGTAATGGGACTATAGGGTTGAATGGGAGGTCTAATTTTAGTTCTTTAACGATTCTCCATACTTCTTTCCAAAGAGGCTGCAGTTGTTTGCAATCCTACCAGCAATATAAAAGTGTTCCCTTCTCTCCATAATTGCACCAATATCTGCAGCTTGGGCTGATGATAGGATTTTATATTTAGAAAGCCCTAAAATGTCCACTAAGAGATTCCTGGAATTGATAAATAATTATAGCAAGTCTCAGGTTACAAAATCAATGTATACAAATCAGTAGCTTCCATATACACCAACAACAGTCAAGCTGTGAATCAAAATTCAATACACTTCACACTACGCCAAAGAAAACCACAATACCCTTCACACTCACACCAAACAAAATAAAATACCTTGGGATGTTTTTGACAAAGGAAGTCAAGGGTCACTATGGGGAGAACACTAAAACACTGAGAAAAGAAATTATAGAGGATGTAAACAGAAGGAAAATCATACCATGTTCCTATATTAGTAGAATCGACATTGTTAAGATGTCTATACTAACTAAAGTGATCTACAGATTTAATGCAATTTCCACTGAAATATCAGCATCGTTTTGCAGATCTCAAAAAAAAAAAAAATAGTTCTACACTTCATATATATGTAGAAAAGACCTTGAATAGCAAATGAAATCTTATAAAATAAGAACAAATCAGGAGGCATCACTTTCCCAGGCTTCAGGCTATACTACAAGGGAATAGTAGTCATAACAGCACTGTATTAGCATGACAATACAGACACAGACCTTTGGATAAGAACAGAGAATCCAAACAGGAAATCCTCCTATTGCCATATGATTGTTTAGAAAGCAAATGAAAACATACAATGGGGAAAAAAATTGCTATTCAATACATGGTGCTGGGAGAACTTGATAGCCACAGGTAAAAAAGTAAAACAAGACCTCCACCTCTCACTACTCACACAAATTAATTCCTAATGGATAAAAGGTTCAAACCTAAGTCATGAAACTATAAGAACTCTAGAAGAAAGTGTTGGAAAAATTCTGATAGACGCCAGCTTAAGGAAAGAATTTATCAAAAAGATCCCAATATTCACAGCAACAACAAAAATAAAGGAAACCTGATCAAGTAAAAAGTTTCTGCACAGCCAAGGACATGATCAACACAATCAATCAACAATAAAGCAAAGAGACAACCTCCTGAACAGGAAAAGACATTTGCATGCTACACATGCAAAAGACGACTGATAACCAGAACATACAAAGAACTCAAGCAAATCAACAAGGAAAGGTCAAATGACTACATTAAAAGTTGGGCGAGAGACAGGAACAAAAGAAGATTAACAACAAACACATGAAAAAATGCTCAACAGCTCTGATCACCAGGGAAATGCAAATTAAAACCACAATGAGACATCACCTAACCCCAATGAGAATGGCTTATGTCATAACGTCCCCAAACAAAAGATATTGGCATAAATTCAGAGAGAAAGGAACATTACACACTGTTGGTGGGACTGCAAACTACTACAACCTCTATGCAGGGGTGGCGAACAAGTTCGACTACGCGCTCGGAGATCGCTCCTCAGAGGTCCCTCCTCAGAAGCAGCATAACAAAATCCAAACTTGGCAAAGAGCCACAGTATACAAAATAATGATAAGAGGCAAAGAGCCGAA
>CAUYPK010109180.1:0-35666 GCA_963574355.1 Loris lydekkerianus
TAGCAACGACTCAGCAAGGCCCGGCCTGAAACTGCCTCTACCTAGATACAGCCAATGTGGTACCATGCCACTGGCCCGACCCTGTCACTCACCTCTTCCCCCGCCTTCTTTCCCTGTCCCTTCTCCACAATAAAAAAAAAATAAATTCAAAAAAAAAAAATAAAAAAAAAAAATAAAAAAAACACAGGAAGCATAAGGGTATGGTATTAGGGATGAGAAAAGTGTTGCTGCACTAATAAATTATCACTAAATATGGAGCAAAATAAAGTCACATAGCCTGGACAACATGAAATAGGATTCAGCAGAAAGTGCAAAGTATTGAGCAGGGCACCAAGAAGTGGAGGAGAGAATGGGTTTGCCTACATGAGGAAAGGCACGGGGCAAAGAAAAACTCCTTTTGTGCGGGACCAATCGGGGGAGGGCAGGTTTCACATCCTGGAAGAAGCCTGGGATGGGATGACAAAGTCAATTCAGTCCAGTTGTCCAGCTGGAAATCTGACCAGAATAGAAAAAAAGTATTGAGGCAGGGCACTAGGGGCACACTTCATCACAATTTTACTTGGTTTGGGAATTCTTTATTTTCAGTTGAAAATGAATACATGAAAAATCTACAAAATAGCCAGAAACATTTCCACTGCTCGGACAACTTACTGTTAATGAAGATTTCATTGCAATATAGTCACCCTGTTTGAAAGAAATTATTCCCAGAAAACCAGATAATAAAGGAACACTCCATTCTTCTTTAAATTAATATGCATTAACAATTGCTGAAGGGTGACAATATGTTTAATGGGCTGCAATAATCTTTGCTGGAAGATAAATGTTTTAGAATGTACATTTTAATATCATTTCTTTATTATCGTTATTATTATTATATAGCAGAAACACTAGTTCAGGGAATGGAGTCTTACATGTAAAATAACGATCTTGGATATTCTTTCAAACTGGAAAGCTGACCTTTTATTTTGGAGAGCAATCTTTCTCATTAATTAAGTTAACAGTTATGGTTTGATAGACATTCAAGTTATTCCCCTGCATTGATTAAATTTACCAGCAAAGTGTCGGATACATTACATACTACACAGTATGTAGTCAAATGTAAAATACATAATGTTATAATTAGAACAGAATCTTTGAGAACATTCAGCTAGGACAACCTTCCCATTTTACAGATGAGGAAAGGGAAGCCCAGAAAGACAAACTGACCCACCCAGAACCCAAAGGGCTCCTAATATCTGTTCAATAGCCCTTGGACTGAGCTATTTGATCATAAAGAAAAACACCTTTGTAAAGCAAGCAGGACATAAATCATTTTGTTATTTTACACCAAGACTTTATGCCAAATTTTTTTCTACATTATAGGAAAAAGGTGCTTAGGTGAAGAAATTGGTCTGGGTGAGTATTTTATGAGGAGGACCCCCCCGGCAATTAAAGCAACACCAAAAATACATTACTGGGATCTGATCAAACTAAAATGCTTCTGCACAGCCAAGAACACAGTAAGTAAAGCAGACAGCCCTTAGAATGGGAGAGGATATTTGCAGGTTATGCTTCTGACAAAGGTTTGATAGAATCCATAGAGAATCCATAGAGAACTCAAACTTATTAATAAGAAAAGAACAAGTAATCTCATTTCATTGTGGGCAAGGGACTTGAAAAGAAGCTTCTCTGAAGAAGATAGGCACAATGCCTACAGACACATGAAAAAATGCTCATCATCTTTAATCATCAGAGAAATTCAAATCAAAATCACTTTGAGATATTACCTAACTCCTGCAAGTGGGCTCACATAATGAAATCCCACAACTACACATGTTGGCATGGATGTGGAGAAAAGGGAACACTTCTGTACTGCTGGTTGGAGTACAGGCTAATACATCCCTTTTGGAAAGAAATATGGAGAATACTCAGGGATCTAAAGGTAGACCTGCCATTTGATCCTGCAATTCCTCTCCTAGATGTGTATCCAAAAGACCAAAAATCACTTTATAACAAAGATATTTGTACCAGATTATTCATTTCAGCTCAATTCATAATAGCCAAGTCATGGACGAAGTCCAAGTGCCCATCGACCCATGAATGGATTGATGAATTGTGGTATATGTATATCATGGAATATTATGCAGCCTTAAAAAAGACGGAGACTTTACCACTTTTACATTTGCATGGATAGAGCTGGAACATATCCTTCTTAGTAAAGTATCTCAAGAATGGAAGAAAAAATATCCCATGTATTCAGTACTATTATGAAACCAATTTACAACCACTTACACTTTCATATGAAGAATAGATCACAACTATGGCCCAAGACGAAGGAGGGAGGAGGGGGGTTGGGAAGAGAGGGGAGACATCAGACCAAGGGAGGGTGAATGGTGGGATCACACCTACGGTGCATAATGCAAGGGTACATGTCAGATCTATTAGTATAGAGTATAAATGTCTTAACAGAATAAGTAAACAAGATGAGGTATATACTAACCAGTGTGATGTAAACATTCCTAATTCTATATGAAATCAGCACATTGTACCTCATAAATGCATTAATATAAATGATCTATATGTTTATGATATAATTAAAAAAAAACAGAAAAGAGTGAAAGAAATGTGCTTTGAGGACAGACTGTATATTGAATCCAATTTAAAATTCTTTGCCTTATATTCTCACCTATACTTTTTAGTCTTTGAATAACTAGAGGAAAGTAAGCTTAATATGTAGTCTATATAAGGTTTTTCTTTCTCTGCTATCAAATTTTTGGTTTCTTAGAGAAATAAATCAAACAAAAGAATATAGATGAATAAAGAAAAGGAGAAATAAGTAAAGAGAGTATGCCTAAGAGTATGACCAGGAAAAGATGACCACCAACCCAATTATATATTAAACAGGGACACAGCCAGAGGGATTTTATCCCTGTGCCAGAACTGTTGAGTTTGCCTGAGTAATACACAAATATTTGCCCACATATGATGGCAGCAGGCACGTGGGAGAAGCCTATTACGTGCAAACATGACACAAGCACTCATTTAAACAGATCTGCTTTTCTTCATCCACAATAAGCTCGCTCATGCTATATGCATGTCATGACTCCACATATTCTGCATTCACAGGACCACTGAAAACCTGAGTTCTCTATGCCCATGGGAAGCACCAAGGGGTACTCACCTAGCTATTTCAATCACTCTTTCCTTCCTGCATTGAAAACTTTTTCAAATAAATAAGCAATCTTATGCAAACAGTGGGCCTAATCTACAAATGTAGTTTTCAGATAAATTACTTAGACATAAATCTTCCAAATTTATAGATGAGTAGATAGTTAAATATTCCAGATGAAAAGTAAAAATCACAAAGCCATATTTAAGGTGTTTTCAGTAGATAGAGGGTGATCTTATAGAGTACAGCAATTTTTTTTTGTTTATATTACAACTGGGTGTTGTGATAATATGTATACAGACATAGTCATTGTGGGACCAACTCCTAACCTTCATCCTCTTCTCAGTTTCCCTTACCTAAATATGGAAGGACAAACAATCTGTATTTATACAGAGACAAAAATCAAAACCTGGTTCTTCTGGGGGAGACCCTTCCCAATATTTCATTTTCTGCCCAAAAGCTGTCATCAGAAGCCAGATTGTTCTTTAAGTACTAGGAAGTTACCATTTCCTTCATATAATTTCCTTTTTTCATGTGTCCAGATACTATGTTCTGCTTGCAAAGACAGAAGTCAGCAGCAAGAGTAACTCTAAGGGGTAAAGGATTTTCTCTGTTCTGCACTGAAATTTTCTATTACTTATATCCTACTAGATGGACTCTGTCTTGAGTTAAACAAAAGTAAAAAATGTAAATCCTTCCAAATCAATACTATATCAATAAGTAATATGTTTTTATACTTTTAAATATATGCTTCCAAGAGAAAGATTTTATTTTACAGCCTATAGATCATACCCCATTGTTTGCATACATCCTGAGAAGAATAATCCCTAAAGGAACAAGACTGTGAATTGTAACAAAGATTGTATTATTTATTTTTGGATAGTTAATCTTAACAGGTAACAAATAAATGTGTATCAATGAATGAATGAGTGAATAAGAAAATATCTCTTAAATGATCGGAAAGATATTGTGATAAATCACACCTTTGTGATTAAAATAGGACTTGCCAATCAGCATTGCAGGGCAAAGCCGTTCTAAGAGAAATTCACTCATGATCCAGATGTTTATCAAATAATTGTGGAGAGCCTAAAGATGTCCCAGGCTCTGTTCTATATGCTAAAGGTAATGTATTGAACAAAAAGATATGATCCAGAGGGTGTGGAGCAAGATGGCTAAATAGAAACCACCAGTGATCCTCCCTCTAAACAAAAAACAAATTCAACAACTATTCACACAACACAAGCACATTCAGAGGAAGCAAAAATCATACTACTTGGTTCTGAAAATATATCAAAGAAAGAGGAACTGAAGAAAGCAGAAAGACAATCTTGCTTTGCCTAAGACACCTATCCACATGCTCTGGGAGTGTTGCCAGTGCACAAAATGGAGGATCTGTGTGCCCAAGGAAGAGAGACTGAAGCGATGTGGAACTCTGCATTGAAACTCAGGGCTGCCCTAGTGAGGGGAGCAAAGCAAATGGTAGAATTTGGCCAGTGCCCATAGCAGGGGCATTAAAAACAGTCCAGGCCATAGGAAAATCCTTTGCCTGGAAACATGCATTCCAGCTAGCCTTGCCATTGGCTATCAAAAAGCAGACTGGGGAGTTCATACAGCAATTGGGTCACAAAAGCTGCAATCCTTGGGCAAGTCCTGTGGCGGTGCTGGCTCAGAGACAGCAGATCTAGGTGCACGTGACCTAGCGAGACACCTGTGATAGTGGGCAAGCCAGTGCTTATATTACCCCTCCCCCAATGACAGGAAATGTGGCTAAAGGAGCAGGTTCTTCCACTTAGATAAAGGAAAAGAAAGAGCTTAGAGTGAACGAATAAATGAGTGAATTTTTGTTTTGTAACATGGGTACCAGCTCAGACACAGTAAGATAAAGTATGTATCAAGGAGATCCCTGAAGCCTGTAAATCCAGGCCTTAGTTACAGGAAGGCATTTCTAGATCAACTTGGGCCAGAAGGAAACATTCTATGCTAAGGGGAATGACCCAGTCCTGGTGGGATCTACCACCTGCTGACTACAGAGCCGTTGGGCATTTAATAACTATCAGAGACAGCCAGACAACTGTCACCACAGGCTTTGGGTAACACTGGGCTAGCTTCAGTTGTTACCTGGTGTTGGTGGCCACAAGTCCACATCACTCCTTCCTCAACTCCAGCAACCCAGCCCAGAGAGTGAGTGGAAAGAGAAATAGTGAGGCACTTTGCCTTGTAATCCAGGAAAATCTCCCATATCTAACCCAAGTTTACCACCAAGAGTCTGCAAGAGCCACTGGGATTGGGGCACTTGCAGTGTTGATACCCTGCAAAGATCAAAGATTTAGATAACAGCTTTCAATTTCCTTTGAATATTTGGAAAGCATTACCAAGAAAGGTGGGTTCAAACATGCCCGAACTGTGAAGATTAAAACAAATACCTAACTTTACAATGCCCAGACATCAGCAAACATCCACATATATCAAGACTATCCAGGAAACAGGAGCTCACCAGAGGAACTAAACAAGGTGCCACTGACCAATCCCAGGGTGATTGAGATATGTGGACTCTCAGACAAAGCACATGAAATAGCTGTTCTTAAGAAGCTCATCGATTCTCAAGCCAACACAGAAAAGAAATTCAGAACCCTATCAGAAAAATTTAATAAACAGAATGAAATAATGAAAAATAATCTAGAACTTAGAAATTCCACTGACAAATTGAGAAATGCATGTGTTTCTCGATACCAGGATTGATTAAACAGAAGAAAGAATTATTGAGCCTAAAGACAGGCTATTTAAAAAAAATTAGTCAAAAGACCCCCCAAAAAAGAAGAATGAAAAATAATGAAGCATGCATAGAAGATGTAGATGATATCCTCAGAAGGGCAAATCTCAGAGTTATTGGTCTTAAAAAGGTGGTAGAGGGAAAATATCTATAGAAAGTTTGTTTAAATAAGTCCAAAAAGACAAACACAAAGAAAAAGACACAAGTATTCAGGTACATAAAGATAACAGAACACTAAGCAGACTCAACCCAAATAAGACTATCTCAAGGCATTTTATTATAAAGCTCCCAAAGGATACAGATAAATGAAGTGTCTTAAGAGAAGCAAGATTAAAGAAAAAAAAAAAAATAACATGAAAGGGAGCTCCACTGTGTCCAGAGGCAGACTTCTCAGTGGAAACCTTACAGGCAAAGAGAGAGTGACATGATGTATTGAAATCACTGAAGGAAAAATTATATCCTTAGAATATTATATCCTGCAAAAATCCTTCAGAGATAAAGGAGAAGTAAAGACTTTCCCAGGCAAGCAAAAGTTGAGGGATTTCATCAACACCAGATCTGTTCTAGAAGAAAGTCTAAAAGGAGTCCTTCAATCTGAAAGTAAAGAATGTCAATGAACAACAGTAAATAATCTTAAGGCAGACAACTCCCTGCCAATGGTAAGTACCAAACATAGAATACTCTATTGCTGTAATTGTGATACATACATCACTTATATCTGGAGTAGGAAGGTCAAAAGACAAAATTACAAAAAAATAACTACAGCAACTTGGGTTATTGATTTGTTTGTTTATTGTCATTGTTTAAAATCGTTTCTTAGGAATTTTTTTTGCAAGCTTCATGGTGACTTCAAATCAAATAACCTACAAGAGATAAACACACACACACACACACACACAAAAAAAAAAAAACAACAACAAGTAATTAAAATACACTGCTGGAGAAAATCACTTTTAACAAAGAAAGACAGGAAGGGAGTAAGAAAAAGACCACAAAACAACCAGAAATTAAATAACAGCATAGCAGTAGTAAGTCCCTACCTATTAATAACAACATGGATTATGAATGGACTAAACTCTCCAATCAAAAGACATAGAGTGGCCAAATGGTTTTGAAAATAAAAACAAGAGCTAATTTATGTTGTCTACCAGAAACACATTTCATTTATAAACTGAAAACAAAGGGATAAAAAGGTACATAAAATGGAATACTTACTTAAAATAGCTTACTCATGTCAGATAAAATAGGTTTCAAAACAAAAATTATACAAAGAGAAAAAGAAGGGAAAAATATAATGATAAAGGGGTCAGTTCAGCAAGAGAATATAACAATTCTAAATGTACATGCACCTAACATTGGAGCACCCAGATATATAAAACACATATTATAAGCACTAAAGCGAGTGGTAAATCCCAATACACTAATCACTGGAGACCTCAACAGTCTAATTTTAGCTCCAGACAGAAAATCAACAAAGAAACATTGGATTTTTGCACTATAGGTTGAATGCTCCTAGTAGATATTTATAGGAAATTTCATCCAGCAGACATCAGAATACATGTCATTTTCCTCAGGTCATGGATCATTCTTAAGGAAAAACCACATGTTAGGCCATAAGATAAGTCTTTAAAAAATTCAAAAAAGTTGCAAACATACCAAGTATTTTTTATGACCAAGACAGAATAAAACTAAAAATCAATAACAAGAGGAACATTGTAAACTATACAAACAAATGGGAATTAAACAATATGCTCCTGAAAGACCAGAGGGTCAATGAAGAGATTAAGAAGTAACGTAAAAATTTATCAAAAAAAAATGAAAATAAAAATATAATACATCTAAACCCATGGGATTCAGCAAAGGCAGTAATTCCACGTTTATAGCAATAAGCACCTACATCAAGAAAGTAGCAAAGTTTAAAATAAAAAAGTTAATAATACATCTCAAAGAACTAGAAAAATAAGAGAAGACCAAACCTAAAATCAGTAGAAGAAACGAATAAAAAAGGAGACATTAAAACTGATACTACAGAAATCCAAAAGATCACTAAGGACTACTGTGAGCAATAATGTGCAAATAAACAGGAAAACAAAAAGAGATGGATAAATTCCTAGACACATATGACCTACCAAAACTGAACCAAGAAGCAATCCAAAACTTGAATAAGCCAATAACAGTGATGGGATAAAAACAGTAATAAAAAGTCTCCCATTAAGAAAAGCTCAGAACCCAATGTCCTCACTGATGAATTACACCCATCATTCAAAGAAGAGCTAATACAAATCCTACTTTAACTACTCCAGAAAAATCAAGGAGAAAGGAAATTCTCAAAGTCATTCCTTGACACCTCTATAACCTTGATACCAAAACTAGACAAAGGTGAGCAAAAAATAAAACTATAAGCCAATATCTCAGATAAACATTGACACAAAAATCCCCCAAAGACACTAGTAAATTGAAATTTAACAACACATTATAAAGGCTACATTATAAAGTGGGATTCATCCCAGGGATGCAAGGATGGTTCAACATACACATGTAAATCAGTGTGATACATCATATCAACTGTACAAAAGATGAAACCATATGATAATTTCAATTGATTCTGAAAGAGCATCCTATAAAACCCAACATCACTGCAGGAAAAAAAGCTCTCAAAATACTGGATATAGAAGGAATATCCCTCAACATAATATACATGTATGACAGACCCACAGGTAGTATCGTGCAGAATGGGCAAAATTAAAGGAACAAAAACTAAGATCTGCAGGAAGACAAAGATGCCCACTCTCTACCACTGTTGCTCAAAATAGTAATGGAAGTTCTAGCTAGAGCAATCAGAAAAAAGAAAGAAAGAAAGGACAAATTGGAAAGAAGGAAGTTAAATTATGCTTGCTTATAGATGATATTATATATGTAAGAAACCTAAAGGCTCTGCAGAACAGTAATAGAACTGACAAATTCAGCAACATTACAGGATATAAAATTAGCATATGAAATCAGTTGTGTACCTCTATGCTAACAGTAAACAATAAGAAAAGGAAAAACGCAATAAAGTTGAGTTCCTGCTTAAAAAAAAAAAAAATGAAATCAGAAAGGAAGAGCAAAGAGAGGGAAGGAGGGAGGGGAATAGGGCCTTGGTGTGTGCCACACCTTTTGGGTGCAAGACACGACTGTAAGAGGGACTTTACCTAAAAAATGCAATCAGTGTAACCTCGTTTATTGTACCCTCAATGAATCCCCAACAATAAAAAATAAAGAAATGAAAAAAATGAAAAAAAAAATCCCATTTGCAATAGCTACAAATCAAATATCTAGGAATAAACTTAATCAAAGAGTGAAAGATCTCTATACCTAAAACTATAAAAAATTGGCACATGAAATTGAAGAGGATAAAAAACTAGAAAGATATTTCATGATCATTGATTAAAAGGATCAATATTATTAAAATGTCTGTATTACCCAAAGCAATCTACAGATTGAATGCAATCCCCATCAAAATACTAAGGACATTCTTCACAGAAATAGAAAAAATAATCCTAAAATTTATATGGAACTGAAAAAGACCCATAATAGCCAAAGCCATTCTGAACATAAATAACAAAACTTGAAGAATCATGTTACCTGACTTCAAATTATATTACAGAGCTATAGTAACCAAAGCAGCATGGTACTGGAATACAAACAAACACAAAGATCAATGAAACAGATTAATAAAACCCATTAATGAACCCATACATCTACAGTGAAATTATTTTTGACAACACTGCCAAGGACATACAGTGGAGAAAGGACAGTCTCTTCAGTAAATGGTACTGGGAAAACTGAATAACCACATGCGGAAGAGTGAAAATAGACCCTTATCTCTCACCATCAAATAAAATAAAAATAGATTAAAAAATTATATCTAAAACCTGAAAATATGAAAATAATAAAAAGAAAACATTGAGAAAATGCTTCAGGACATGAGTCTTGGCAAGGACTATTTGAATAATAGGCAACCAAAGCAAAATTGGACAAATGGAATCACCTCAAGCTAAAAAGCTTCTGTACAGCAAAGGAAACAATCAATCAACAAAGTGAAGCTATAACCCACGGCATGGGAGAAAATACTTGCAAACTACCCATCTGCTAAGAGATTAATAATTTGAACATACAAAGCACTCCAACATCTTGATAGAAAAAAAAAATAAAACACCAAATAATCTAATTTTAAAACCGAGCAAGGGATATGAATAAACATTTCTCAAAAAAAGACATAAAAACAACCAATAGCTAATAGAAAAAAAATGTTCAATGCCATTAGTCACACACACACAAAAAATTAAAATCAAAATTACAATGCAATATCATCTCACCCCAGTTAAAATAGCTTTTATCCAAAAGATAGGCAATAATGAATGCTGGCCAGCATGTGAAGAAAGGAGCAGCTTCATATGCTCTAGGAGGAAGTGTGAATTAGTCCAATCACTATGGAGAACAGCGTGGAGGTTCCTTCAATACAGAACTATCAGCAATCCTACTTCTAGGTATATATCCAAAGGAAGAGAATTCACTATATCAAATATGTGTCTGCACTCTTTGCAGTAGTCAAGATTTGGAATTAACCTTAGTGTCCATCAATGGATAAATGAATAAAGAAATAGTGGTACATATACAACAGTGCAATATTACATAGCCAAAAATAATGAAATCCTGCCATTTACAACAACATGCATGGAACTGGAGAACCTGATCTTAAGTGAAATAAGAGAAGCACAGAAAGACAAATCTCACACGTTCTCATACATATGTGGAAGCTAAATATTAAAACAATTGATCTTATGGAGACAGAGTAGAGAGATGGTTACCAGGGGTGGGGAAGGGTAGGGAAGATGGGGGATAAAGTGAAGATGGTTAACAGATGCAAAAATACAGTTGATAGTTAGATAAAATGAACAATATGTGGAAACAACAAAGTAGTATTTTCAACAGTGAGTTAGGGTATACTTAAACAAAATAAACAAAAAAGTGGAATTGAGGTGTTCCTAATACAAAGATTGTCAAGACATCACATATACTATATAAATTATTATGTACACATAAAAATTAAAAATTCTAAACTTAAAAATGAGAGCATCCTCTTTCATGGGGATTACTTATCTTTTGCTGGTAAAGACAGATCTCAAGTAAATCATTAAATGAGTAACTGTCTAGCTACATATGTGACAGGAAAGGGGATAGCAGAATGTCCTGTAACAGCACGTGACAAATCTGAGTGGATGGTCAGGAAAAGAATGGCTGAAGAAAGTGCCAGAATTAGCTGTTGTAGAGGAAACAGCACATACAGTGCACAGCAGTCCCCATCTGAGCTGGGACGGTGCGAGGGCTGCATGCTGGAGCTTGGGCAGTGGAGGAGGGTATGTTAGGAGAGGAGCCAGGACTGCTGGGAAGCTAAGGCTTCACTCTAAAAGGCCATGTAGATTCTAGTTAAGAATTTTAAACATTACCTTAGAATAGACAGAAAAAATGAACAATATTAATGGAGGTCTCCATAAACTGATATCAATTTTTAATTGAAGGGAATAAACATTTCTTTTCTTCTGCTCACTAGAAATCAGGAAAACAAGCCAAGCTATCAGTTTTGAAGGAGCAAATCTTAGTAATCATCTTCATAGCCCCCTGCTGGGACAAGGCTTTGCTTAGAGAAGGCATTCAGTGAATACTGAGTTACCAGTTACACACTTTTGGGTAAGTGCCCGCAACAGTGACAGCCTCTATTTCCCCATCTGTAAAGTGGTTATGTCTAATTTATAATTGTTCAAAATCCCTTTTGAACTAATAGTACATGATTCAAATTAGTCTTTGTCAAAGGTAAATAAAGACACAGAAATCAGACCCCTTTTTTCTAGAGTAGCTGTTCCCTGGAACTAGGTAACTGGGCCACCAGGAGCATGTCACTTTGCATACCAAGGTGTAGCCTAATGCTCAGAAATTCCCTGAGACGCCTGCAGCTTGATCCAGGGCAAGTCACATAGTCTCATCAATAAAACATGGCCTTGATGATCATTAAATTCCTTTCAGTCCTCAAAAAAATGCATATTATTTTCCTCCCTAATATCATCACAAATAGTTCTAAGTTTGTTTGAACTTATGTCTATTTAAAATAAGTAAATAAATAAATAACCAATCTTTTCTCAAAAAAAAAAAAAAACTTTAGATGAACTTATATAAGGAATAAGCTGCTAAGTTTATTTGATTAAATAGTAAATTATAGTAGCTCTCCAAGGATCTATTATTTTAACAAAATGATGCCGGCAACATTATTTGGTGAGGACCTGAAGATAAGGGGCAAGGACGCTCCTTCAGGGGATGGGAAAGCTGTGAGCTGCTTCCTACTTGCCTTTTTCTTCATTCAAGCTGCAGTAAGGACATTAGTCACAAGCCAGGCGTCTCTAGGCGGTGAAGGCTGACGTGGCAAGTCACTAAGTTCTACAGACATTCCATGGTGGACGAAAACAAGTGCCACTGGGCTTGAGTGCCACAGTCCGCTCCATGCACAGGGCTTATCTGCCCTGGTTAGGAGTGAGCCTTTAAGAACTTGCATCTCTGATAGGAACGGACCTCTTGGTTTCAATTTAGGGCCGAGAAGCCCAAATGGTCTGTTCAGAACGCCCGGAACAGCTGCAGCTGTGATATGGACCAAGGGTGAGGCGCGAGGCTGCGCCGAGGAGGCCGCAGGCAGCTGGGCCGCCCCTGCAGCAGCAGCGCCGAGCCACCGAGGCTGCAGCGACAAGGCGGCCTTCACCGGGGAGCAGAGGCAAGGCCAGGCAGGGTCAGGAAAGCCGAGGGAGTGACGCACAGAAAAAGCCAATGACTTACAAATTCGTGGTTGGGTCCCTTCTCCGGACACCTGGCTGGAGTGGTAGTGATGGTAATGGCGAGGGTGGCCGAGACAGCTGCCCACTGCCCACATGGCCCTCTCAGACCTCAGCTCCTCAGTGCGCTGCTGTCACACAAGTCTTCCCGAACCTTTGTGACAGGCTCCCATCCTTCCGAAAGGATGCAGCACCTGCTCCGCTGAGCCTGCGCCTGGCCTGGCGGCTATTGCTATGCTCTGGGGAGGACGCCCAGGTGCTGCTTTGGCTGTAGCTTAACGTGTCCTGAAACCCCGCGTACCCTCCATCGGCTCCACCCCAGGTGTTTTTTTTGTTTGTTGGTTTTTTTTTGAGACCAGGGTCTATGTTGCCCTCAATAGAGTGCTGTAGCATCACAGTTCACAGCAACCTCCAACTTTTGGGCTTAAATGATTCTCTCGCCTCAGCCTCCTAAGTAGCTGGGACTACAGGCGCCCTCCACAACGCCAGGCTATTTTTTGTTGCAGTTGTCATTGTTGTTTAGCTGGCACGGGCCGGGCTCGAACCCACCACCTTCAGTGTATGTGGCTGGCGCCCTACTCACTGAGCTACGGGTGCCGAGCCAGCCACACGGATGTTTTAAAAGGAGTGGAAGCAAAGGGAGGAAGAAAGGAGCCACTTCCTGCTCATCTACTGTGTAGGTCCATTATCCTGACGTGTCACATGTTTCTCACAGCAACCCTTTAGGGCGAGTCCTATGATTTCTATTTCATTGAATCTCAGAGAACGAAGTCACTGGTCCTAGGTTCCTTAAGGAAAGCGAGTACAACATGATATAAACCTTGATTATTTTGGTCCCCAAACCATGCATTTTGCACCATCCCTTCATACATCATGCTACCTCTTTATTTTACAGAAAGGTGTCTGAATTCCTAACCAGTTTATTTTAAATTTACACAATTGGGATGCAAAGTTTTCAGAAATCTGACAATTGACACCTGCCTCATCTGACACGTTTTACTATATGAAACATTAAACTTGGAAGAAATCCAAGCGTTGATCTCCTGGTAGGACTCTGTAGACATGAAAGCCTGGAGTTAACCCCAAGGTGGGAAATGGACCCAGAAGGGCAGAGTCAGTTCTTGAGCAATGCCCATTCCTTCCTTATCAAACTGCCCACCCAGAGGTCAGTGGTTTGCTGGTTTGCTGCTTCTGTTACTTCATTCCTGTAGCCCCAGCAAGGATAAAACATTTTTGCCTTAGATATAGAAGACAGAATGTTAGCAGTACAATTTCATAGCTAAAAAATTACTAAGAGGAAATTCTAAAAGAAACATACAGAGGTCTTGCTTTTCTTCTCAAATTCTTTGTGAGCAAGCACTATGATGTATTTGATAGTACAAAGCACTGACCCTGAAAAAAGATGGTATGTAAATAAGTAGCAGCTGTTTGGAGAAGAAAATACGCACATATAATACGATAAAGTGAATGGTGTGTTTGTCCCTGGAGGTGATATTACTCAGTCACTATGAAATCATTCTCACAGAAGACATAATTCAGACTATACTCCAGGACAAGCTGCTCAGGATTCTACACATGTCACTACTTGTTAGATACTTGCACCATTTTAAATATTAAAGCCATCATCAAATATTAATGATAAAAATAAATTAAATTTAGAATGTAGAACTCAACTGTTGCACCTCTTGCTTAAATGTGAGTTTATCATAGGGTGTTAAGGGTCAAAATCAGAAAACTTCAGTCAAGAGGAATGTCTCAGCAGCCCTTCTATATGAGTTTGGTAGCTGTAGCCTTCTGAGGGGCCCAGAGAACCCCAGCCCTGGCTGATGGCAGCAGAGCACACTTAGGTCTAGCCAGGCAATCTCTAAATCTCCACTGGGGGTGGGGGAGCAGGAATGTGTTCATATGCAAATCTATTCAAATAATTGAACAAACTACTCTCTCAAAACTAAAGGAATAATTTATCCAAAATAGCATACAAGACATGTATTTCTGCTTTTGTTTTCTTTTGTTTGTTTTTAGAGACAGAGTCTCACTTTGTCACCCTCAGTAGAGTGTTGTGGCGTTACAGCTCACAGCAACTTCCAGCTCTTGTGCTTAGGCAATTTTCTTGCCTCAGCGTCCCAAGTAGCTGGGACTACAGGCGCCCACCACAACACCTGACTATTTTTTTGTTGCTTGGCTGGGGCCGGGTTCGAACCCTTCACCCTTGGTATATGGGGCCAGTGCCCTACTCACTGAGCCACAGGTGCCACCTCATTTCTGCTTTTCTTGTTAGGGATGAACAGTGGAAACAGTTCCCTGAAACTCTAAAGTAAAATGAGAAAACTAGGAGCCACTTTCCTGGGAACAAAGTTACCAATGTTGCTATCTCACAAAAGAGTAGCACAAATCAAAAGTGAAAGAAAAATACATGCTTGAACTCTTGGAGGAATTTGTTGCCCCAATGTATCATATAAAAGAATGAAACTTTTTTTTTTTTTTTTCAATTTGTCCAATAACATGTTATAAAGGGAAATATAGAGATACATTCACGATATATTCAGGTATGATTAAAAAATAAAGAAATATCTTAATCTTTCTTTCAGTTTCTTCATCTGTAATATGGTGATGCAGAAATCCCAAGACTGGACAGGGGACCTCAGTTTTCCTAGGCCTGGGCAAATTCATGAAGGGAACGCCCTGACCTCTTGCCCTGAGCTGGAGGGACTGCATTTATTCGTTTCTCGATAACCCTCATTAAACACGTTGAAAATGTGTTTTCATCTGCCAAGTCCTGGCCGAGTGTAATTTTAATGCCCCTAGATAAAGAGCTGATGTAGAGACTCCCCCTTGGGTCTTTCCCTCTACAAGGAGCTGTTTTTTAGTTCTTCTCTATTCCTTTCTAATAAAATCCTATCTTGCTACTGACCTGTGGTCTGTAGGTTCATTCCTCAAATCCCTGAGACCAAGGACCTACTGAGGAGAGAAATTCTGGTAACAATGGGAATATACCAGCTCCTTAAAAGGACCATAGTAAATATTACCAAGTCATTGTATGTAAAACACAATACCACCTCCAAAGCTGACCGCCTCCCCTCACTGACCACCTCCTCATGCTGACCTAATTTCCACAGACCGGACATGCAGCATATGCGTGCGTCAGTGCAGTGGGCCTCGTTCCTCCAGCCGATGACCTCCCCTGTGGACCAGTGTGTTACAGTCCCTTGGGTGGTCAGCTTACAGAGGTTCTACTGTGTACAGCATGTAGTGGGAGCTAGAAAAATATCCCTTACTCTTTTCCATTTAGTGAAACAAAGTATTTTGGAGAAGATATTAATAATATTTAATCAATTTGGACAAATAGAAAAACTACATATTTATGACCTAGTATAGTGTCATTTCCCAAATATTAACAGAGAAACCAAACTCTCCTAATCACACCTCTCTCCTTTCCCAGGATACTTGCTAATGATTGCAGGAGTTTTAATTTCAAAATAAAACTGTTGGCAGCCATGCTGTAGGTTTCTAAGAAGATGTAATCTGGCTATCCTTGGAGGGAAGAGGGGAGAATGGGCTCCTGGAAAAGCAGAGAGAAGGATGAAGCAAATCCTATTTTAGGAAGGATAGAAAAATCACAGAGTAAGTTGACATCTCTGTGACTTGGCTGATGTGAAAACTGAGTTGAGACCAGTTCTGCTTGCTCATAGCCAGCCTGGAGAGAGTGGGAAGGCCAGACTCCATCAGGGGAGGGTGGATTGGAGGATGCAGGCTAAGGATATATACACAACTTCCTCAGGGATAGAAGTTTCCTCAGCTTTCCCGATCTGGAAGCTTGGAGGTTTTCAACTGGATCCTGACTATGCTTTCCCTGCATTGGATTGCTGCCACTGAAGACCACAGTCAGTGAGAAGATGCTCATGAGCCCTCCTCACGCCATGTTAATCCTGTGGGACATCAGTGGGTCACTTCTCTGGTCCCCAGTGGGTATAACAAGGAATATTTTCTGGGGTATGGTTAACAATGTCTTCTTCCTGTGAAGGCACTGGACTAGATTATGTATTAACACAAGAAATAGCTATGTATTACCTGCTATGTTCTAGACAGTACATTAGGCACCAGAATATAGTTAATTCCACTTAATGGAAATCAAACAGTAAGTCAATGGATTATCACTGCATTGATTTAAACCATATTTAAGATGCAGTACTTATACACTCTTATCTTCATAGTAGTTCATAAAATGTAGACTAAATAAAACTTCTGTGTATTTAGTCATTTTCATAACTAATTGCATACCTGTATGCTAGGCGTTGTCATAAATCTGGTAGTGTGCTTTTGCATGCTAGCAATACTGTGATGTGTAAGGTCAGAACGATCTCTGGGGGCCTCCAAGTTGGCACAGGACAGAATATGAGTCCCTCTTGATCCCACATCTCATCTACTTCCGTGTCGTCCTTCTTTGTTGCATTTTTACCTTGTACACACAGCTCTTCTAGTCCTAGAAGCAATTTATCCTTTCTTCTTTTTCAATCCCCAAATCTGTCATTATCTGAGAATGACACATGTGTGTGCTCCCTCACCCAGGAACTGTGGCAGGAGGAAAAGGGGGCAGGTGGCCACTGCACACACAGTTGCCTTCGCGTTTCATATTCTTAATTCCCTAAGTTTCACTGTTGTTTTTGCTTCTATCCTCGACATTTTTCTTTCTTTTTGTCTACAGTTTATTTTCTTCTCTTTCCAATCAGTATTTCTTCGGACAAAGGCGGAGGGAGAGGATTAGAGAGAACTTTGGTTAGAACGTGGGTTTTTAAAATGGAAGATCCTGACTTCATCATCAGAGCCTTATTTATTCTACGAGAAAAACTGTCCTCTATTGTGCCATATGCAAAACATGACCTGTTTTTAACTGTCAAATTCATCTATGAAGAAACTGTAGAAATCTACTATTAAAGAATACAGAAGGCATAATTTTTCAATCACATCTAATATATGATTAAACCTAGTACATTACAAAATCGCTGAGCTCCTTCTAACTACCTAGTTCAGGGATATCCCAAATTTCAATTCCTCAGCTCCTATGTAGATTCCAGGGCTAAGTATTTTGTGTTAATTTGCTGTCTTTCGGGTGGTTCTCAAGCTTATTCCAGTGAGTTGGACCCATCTGGGAAGAACCGTTTTTGAATCATGGTTGTCTCTTCTCAGACGACACAACTAAAAGCTAATTCAAGCCCCCCCCCCCACTTCTCCTTTTTTAAATAAACAAACTGAATTAAGGAAAGTGAGGAAGCAGTTACCATTTTTTTTTATCCCAATATATCTTAAACTGTTAGAAAATGAGTCACTGGTGCTCCAATCTGTTAAGTTTTCTCCGATCCATCAGTCCAGAATGAAAGAATTCCACCCAGAAATTCAGAATTTCCACACACAGAACTGAAATGCATTTACTACCTTTATTTTGTTAACAAACACAGGTTGGTTGATGAAGCTGGTTGATTGGAAGTCCAAGCCATTAGGAGCAGTGGTTCTCAACCTTCCTAATGCCGCAATGTATTTTCGTTGTTAAAAAGGGGTCATGGCCCACAGATTGAGGACTGCTGATTAGAAGACTGTTCAGGCTTTTTTAAAGTAAGTTATAAAAACATTTTGACCAGCCATTTATATTTTGCCATTTTCTAAGGAGGGTCATTTTTTTTCCTCCTTTGTCCTTGCCATGATGTGGCATTTAATTATGGATTCCCCAGAAACCTTTCCCTGCTGTCTTTTACATCAGAAGCACCTTTTCCAGGAGGATTCTAATGGTGTTTTTCACCATGAAAGCAGCTCCCTATGGCTTAGCTTGCAATTAAGTCCTGAATTAATATAAGCAAACCCCTTCCGTTGACAAGATTAACCATATTTCCCTTTGTTTTCCAGAAGAGGATCTAGGCTGACTGCCGCAGCCTGGACCTTTCTTTACCAGACAGCCTTTGTTTGAGTCAAAGTCTTTACAGATAAGTGTGCTTCTCAT
Organism: Loris lydekkerianus; assembly: GCA_963574355.1. Taxonomy (NCBI): domain Eukaryota; kingdom Metazoa; phylum Chordata; class Mammalia; order Primates; family Lorisidae; genus Loris; species Loris lydekkerianus. The sequence goes on from CAUYPK010109180.1 coordinate 18,765, forward strand.
CAAGCAGATATGGACCAGCCATCCTGTGGTACATCCTTAGGGGACACAGTAGCAGAGGGCATCGCCTGCCAGTGGAGGCTGAGCCTCTCAGGGGACAGGGCAGCGGGGGGCATCACCTGCCAGTGGAGGCTGAGCCTCTCAGGACGGTTTTCCTGGTCCCATAATGTGGTCTCCTTTGTTAAACTTTCCAGCAGAATATTTGGCCACTTCCTTTTTAGCCAAACTAAACTGTTTGATGTTCCACTCATGCTTTCCTGCCTTGGAAGTTTTGTTCATGATGTTTACCCCATCTTGATTTTTTTTTTTTTTTTTAAGACAGAGAGAGAAATAGAAAGAGATGGAGAGGGAGTGAGAGAGTCTCACCCAGTGGCCCTGGCTAGAGTTACGTGGTGTCATCATAGCTCACAGCAGCCTCAAATGATCCTCTTGCTTCAGCCTACTGAGTAGCTGGGACTACAGGTGCCTGCCACATTTATTTTTTCCTATTTTTTAGTAGAGACAGGGGTCTCACTCTTGCTCAGGCTGGTCTCAAACTATAGCGCTCAGGTGATCCATCCACCTAGGCCTCCCAAAGTGCTAAGGTTATAGGCGTGAGTCACCACATCAGGTTCCATCTTGGCTATTTTTACCAAATCCCTTCTTTTCCAAGGTAGCCCAATGAAATCCTACTCAAGATTTACATCATACTTCTTGAACAGCCTCCTCCATGAGCAGTCTGGTTTCATCCCCCATGGATAAAATCTCCTTCTCCTTTGAACCTGCAAGGAAGTCTCATTACACACCTTTTATATGACTGATAAGCTTACTCAAAATATAGTTTTCTGTGACATAATATTGAATAATTTTGCCTTTTGCAGTAAAATATGCATTCTTTCAAGGAAGGAGTTGCCTGTAAGCATCCTTGATTTGCAGATGAGATCTGGAAAATAGCATTCCTTGACAAATAAGTTGTCATGTTGTGATGATTAAATGATGGCTAGTCGATAGATATAATTCCATATCTGTATCTCACAATGGAAGTGGGGGCATACTTATTCAGATTTAAATATATTTCACTCTGGCTACGACCTGGTGTTAGTATTGGTACAGTTTTCGTATACCATGTTTGTCTTTAGCCATGCCACTAAGGTACAGGTGTATTAAGACACCAAATATTTCTTTCCCATCCGTGTCTCCTCATTTTTTCTGCTAATGCCAAACATGCTAAATAAAACTAAGGCAAGGGTAGATGCATGGTCTGTTTTTAACAACCTTTCCTTTAGTGTGGTTTTTAACAGATGTGCTCCCAAACTATTAGCACATTTTTTTTCTAGCAACATATGAAAAGGATTATCAACTATGACTAATATTTAATCCAAGAATGCAAGTTTGGTTTTATATCCCATTAATTTAATTGAATGTTCCATATCAATAGAATAAGGATTCTAATCTATTCTATCATTACTTCAGTATTGCAGCGGAAAAAGCCAATACTTCTTCATTATAGAAATACTCAAAGGAAGCTTCCTAAATCTGATAAAGGGCATCTAACATCACCATTTCAATGGTAAGATACTTAATGCTTTTTTCATAAAATTAGAAACCAATGAGGATGTCTGCTCCTGCTGCTTCTATCAAGTATTGGACTAGAGTTTTTTCCATCGCATTCAGCCACAATAATTAAATAAAACACATTCATATTGGCAAAGAAAAAGTGAAACAGTGTCTACTTTCAGGTAATATATCTTGTTTTAGAAAATTCTAAAAAATTAATTTAAAAACTAGTAGAGCTAATAAATGAGTCCACCAATTTTGGAGGGTACAAGATCATATACAAAAATAATCATAATATCACTATACACTCACAATGAATAATCAGAAAATATTTTGGAAAACAATTCAATTCATAATAGCAATGAAATTTAACTACAAAATGTTTAGAAATACATTTAACAAAAGAAATGCAAACCTTGGCCAGGTGCAGTGGCTCATGCCTGTAATCCTAGCACTCTGGGAGGCCGAGGTGGGTGGATTGCTTGAGCTCAGGAGTTCAAGATCAGCCTGAGCAAAAGTGAGACCTTGCCTCTACTAAAAATAGAAAAACTGAGGCAAGAGAATCACTTGAGACTGAGTTGGAAGTTGCTGTGAGCTATGTCACCAGGCACTCTACTCAGGGCAACAGCTTGAGTAGACAGCTCAAAAAGACAGCTCAAAAAGAAAAAAAAAAAAAAAAAAAAAAAAAAAATGAAGTACAAACCTTATACACTGAAAACTACAAAACATTGTTGAGAGAATTAAAGAAGACTCAAATAAATAAATGACATCCTATGTTCATGACTCAGGGTGCTTAACACTGTCACAATGGCAGTGTTCTCCGAATTGACCTACTGATGCAATATATTTGTATTAAAAGTCAATTACCTTCTTTGCATAAAATGATAAACTGGTCACAAAATTCTTGTGGTAGTTCAAGGGATTCAAAATGGTCAAAAGAATCTTGAAAATGAACAAAGTTGGAGGAGTCACAATTGACAATTTTAAAACTTACTACTGGTTCAGTGCCCATAGCACAGTGGTTTACAGCACCAGCCACATACAGTGAAGGTGGCAGGTTTGAACCTGGCCTGGACCAGCTAAACAACCACCACAACAACAACAATAACAACAACAACAACAACAACAAAATAGCTGGGTGTTATGGCAGACACCTGTAGTCCCAGCTACTTGGGAGGCTGAGACAAGAGAATCACTTAAGCCCAAGAGTTGGAGGTTGCTGGGAGCTGTGGTGCCACAGCACTGTACTGAGGGTGACATTGTGAAACTGTCTCAAAAAATAAATAAATAAATAAATAAATAAATAAATAAAAACTTACTACAAAGGCACAGTAATAAAACCTGTGTGGGACGAGAGGAAGGGCAGAAACAGAATAGAGCTGAAAGACCAGAAATAAATTCTCACATTTACAGTAACTGATTTTCAACAAAAGTTCAAGATAATTCAATGGGAATGAATAATTTTTCAACAAATGGCACTGAGTCAACTGAATATCAACATGTAAAGGAATAAACATGGAGTCGTTCCTGACACTACACATAAAATTAACTCAAATAAATCATAGACCTAAATGAAAAAGCAGAACACATAAAACTCTTAGAAGAAAATACATCAATAAACCTTTGTGATCTTAGTCTAGGCAAAGCTTTTTTGGATGTGACATCAAGAGAACCAATAATGAGAGAAAAAAATGGCAAACTGGACTTCATCAAAATTAAAAAATTTTATGTCACAAAAAATACTATAATGCAAATAAAAAGACAACCCACAGAATAAAAGAAAGCATTTGCATATTATATATCTTATAAGGGACTTGTCTTTGGAATATATAAATTTCTCTTTTAACTTACAAAAAATACAAAAAAAAAAAAAAATAAAAATGGGCAAAGAATCTAAATATACCTTTCTCCAAAGAAGATATAAAAGTGTTATTACTGGTATATGAAAAGAGTCTCAACACTGTTAGCCATCAGGAACTTGCAAATACAGAACATAAGCTATGACTTCACCTCCATGAAGATGGCTATGATCAAGAAGGTGTGTAGGAGTGTGGGTGCGGATGCAGAGAAGTTGTTATCCTCATACACTGCTTGTGAAAATGTAAACTTGTCCACCCACTTTTGAAAACAGTCTGTTGAAACCTCAAAATGTCAAACATAGAGTTATCATATGACTCAGGAATTCCACATGTAGGTATATACCTGAGAGAAAAACATATGTCCACACAAATTCTTGTACATAAATGTTTTTTAGCAGTGGTTGTTGCAGTAGACAAAAAGGAGAAAGAATCCACATGTCCACCAATGGACAGAGAGACAAAATGTGGTGCATCTAGAGAATGTAATTTATTTAACAATAAAAAATTACGCACTGATACAAGCTACAGCATGGATGTATCTTAAAAATGCCATGCTAAGTGAATGAACCCAAGAGACTACACACTGTATGATTCCATTTACATGAAAAGTCTGGCAGAGGCTGTGTAAAAGAAAGAGAGATGAGATTAGTGGCGCCTCGGGCTGGGTGTTGGCAAGAAATAGGTCATAACTACTAATAGGTATGGGGTCTATTTTGGAGGTAATGAAAAATTTTCTAGTTGACTTTGGTGATGGCTGAACTACTCTGTGACTATACTTAAAAACCACTGAATCAGACACTTTAATTAGGCGAATTGTCTACTAAGTGAATTAAATCTCAAAGAAGCTATAATATTAAAAAAAAAAAAAAGTCAAGATTCTATGTTAGCTTTCATACTGCAGTGAAGGAAGCTGTCTAATGTCTAGCATGGAAACTGAACGGACACAGGTCCACACTGTTGCTCAGTTCCCAACAAGCTACCTAGCTTTGCACAGATGATATGATCTAATTCAAACAGGTTTGGTTTAGTAATACTCTTGTGATGAGAAATATTCTTTATAAAAATAGTTTTCCTTTATAAAAATTATTAGCCATTTTAGGGTAGGTAAAATGAAAGCAAAAATAGGTCCTGTGATTTACTTTCAGCCGTTAAAATTTCAGATAAAGTTGAAATTAACTCTGTAAAAATGTTGCTTATTATTAAATGGGAGTATTATATGAATGTTTATGGTGTTAAATCATCAGTAATGACTATTTTGGGCCAATACTAGGGGATATGTACAAGACCGTATGAATGTATATTTCTACTTTGAACTCATAATTATATTGCAGCTGAATTGAGTTGTGATTTTAAAGTGTTATTTTATACATTAAGGATTTAATAGCCTTGTGAAATATTTTGGGCCTACATTTCCAAGTGAAAGTTCATTTTTGTACCTGCAATGGTTCTTTTCTCACATGGCAGTCCTCTCCAAGCTTTCAAGCCTCTTTCCTAAAAAGGGGAGGACTCCATGAGAACAATTTTTGTTCAGAAATAAAAACAAAAGGCCGAATGCTTCCTCATATCTCGGACCTGTGTTATGGTCCCCTTCTTTCTTCGAATGTTCTCTTCATTCCTTTGATAATCGTTCTGCACACCTGCCTGTAAATCATGCTCTCCCCACCCCCCGACTTTATACGTCACAGAACATAACATTCAAAATGAACCCGTATGTTTTTCCTAAGCTCAATGATCACAGTGGTAGAGCTGGTGGAAGGGCAGTAAGGGGCAAGAAAAACTTCCTCCTCTTTAAGTACAGAAATCAATGGATAAAACCTCTGTGGATGAGAAGATGGAAAAAGACAGAAGAAAAAACTGAAGGTAGGCACAACATAAGATGTATTAAGCAGCCAACATAAACCCTAAAATCAACCAAGCAGAATGCATTTTTACTCTATTTCCATAATCCTGTTATCTCTAACCTAGGGCATTCACTTCCTTTAGTCTGTGCCTAACTCCCAAATATAAAGTCTTCCAACTTGTTGTGCGTCCATCTGCTTGGTGTCTGTCTGAGAAAGAAGTTTCTGAGAGCTATTCCAGAAACCAAAACAACTTAAAGGAGACCATGAGGACACAAAGATAAAATACATATTTTTATAGGATGCTTGAATGACTCACAACATAGGAAAGCATTTCAAAATGCCACCTGTAACTGGAAAAAATGATGTTTAGATGCAAAAGGTATTTTTAAAGAATCATGTGTACGTCACCATTTCCCTGTGCTGTATGAGTCAACTTCGGCCCTCAGAGTGACAAGCCTAACTTAACTGTCAATTTTTAATGTTATTTCAAGACCCTAGAACAGAAAAATATTATATAGCCTCCTGTGAAACAGGAATAACAAAAATAGCAAAAGCAAATTTCATCCCCAAAGGGACTCTGCCCTTCTCAAAACTTAGCACTATGCAGATTTGAGGCAGGCGTTGGCCTGACGTGCGAGATGCCAGCCAGCTGACGACAAGTCTTCTACGCAGAAGCACGAAGAGTTGAGGAGCTCCATGAATTGGTGAGAAACATTAGCCTTTGGGACAGACATATAAGAGGAGGCATTTTCCTAATCCCTTGAGTAACATTTGACCGTCACCCTAGGATCTGAGGAGGAACTGCTTTATTAGTAGTTCACATCTCTCTTCTCTATAAATTCAAGTGGTCAAAGATGAACTGGAAAAGGAGACACTTGTTTCACTAGTTCTGATGTGTGGAGAGCCCCAAGTGGAAGGGATGAAAGTAAGTTCCCACGTACAAAAGCAAAATATTGACTCTTTGGACTCAAGGTTGGTAGGACTAGATTTTGGTTGTTTTTTTTTCAATAGCATTTAGAATTTGAATGAGTGACTTTCACTTTCTGGATCTAAGTCTACTCATAATCACAGAACATGGAAGCTGGAATATTAATGTGACGTGTGAATCAAAGAAGCTCATACAGGAACTTCCCTCCCATCATCAAAGTCTGGGGAGACCTCTATTTGTATAGGTGTATTTGTGACAGACACAAACTATATTAAATACAATTCTGGGTTTGTAGAGAAGGATGTGCTGCCGTGTCATCACACAGATGGAGACCTGGACTCAATCTGTGGAAAGGTACATTATTTTATTCCCTTCACTCTGCCATTGCGGATACTAATTGGCTTGATGACTTTGAATCAGTTTAGGAAAACGCATTACAGTAATTGGTGGAAGATATTAACTCAGGCAGAGAAAGTTCCTACTGAGGAAAAATAGAAGAAAAAGAGATTTTTGTAAGATAAAAGTGATTTATTCAGTTTGCTTATTAAAAATGAATTAATTATCCATATAACCTATTAGATAGATTCACAAAAGGCTGAGAGCACAGCATACCTGTAACTTTAGAAATAGTTATCATTGCAAACTAAAACATCAGAAATCTGCTCAAATAAATTAAACTATACAGCCTTAAAATTATCATAATTCTAAAATCATCAGTATTGAAATCAAAATGTAATTTAACAAAACAATTATCTAAAATAACAAATGTAATTATAAGCTGTTGTCTGATTATTTGTCTAGGAATCCTAGACAGTCAGAATGTTTTATAGATTTATTTTTTAATAATTAAAATATAATAGTAAAATATGCTCACAGAAAGCAGTAACACTAGATAGCCAGTAATCATGTCTTTTGTTATTTAGGTTCTAGGTTCACTCACTAGAGTTAATTCATCTAAATTGAAAATAGGCAATCACTTGTTTCCTTGTTGACTCGGTAGAATGGACAGTGTTTTTCTGGGTAATTTAGTAAATAAATTGCCATCTTTTCCACTGTGACAGGTGACATAGGTCATAACTTTGTTACCAGTGGTACTATGTATTTTGAGGGCCTAAGAAATTGAAGTCACTATAAAGAGATCTGCTTATTAACCATAGGGAAAAAGAGATTCGGGCCCAGAAGAATGAACTTGAAACAGAGTTATAAACATACACCAGGATGTTAAGGTGAAGTTAGGAACCTCCTTGAATCTCGCCCTGAGAAAGTGGTTAAATTGCAGGCAAAAATGCCTGAATCTCTCCTCTATACCTGGCTTTACCATGTATTCCCACTTTCACTGCTCCAATCTCCTGGTTTAGAGAAAAGATTTTATCCTTCCTCCTTGAAAGAAGAGCTGCCAGAAGTTACTATAGAAAAGGGAGCAATGATTAGAGAAAAAGGGAAGGGAGGAGGTAGGAAATGAAAGGAAGTTAAGCTTATCAATTCCAGTGAAAGGATTAGGGCTTCCAGTTTAGAAGCCCTAAATAGTATTTCACCGCCTCCACTAAAATGTACTTACACCTATGGAATGAAAGAAAATAAGAACAATTATAAGAACATTCCTGAAAGTTTAGCAAGATTTTCAACCACCTCTTTTAAATGCATTTATAACTCAAGCACCACCTGCTGGTTCAAACTGGATCTTCCCTCTCCCTCAAGGATTCCAATTCTATACACACTCATATCAAAGGAGAAGCCGATTCAGTTTTCCAGAGGAAGAAGGCAAGAGAACTATAGATTTTTTTAAATCAGATAACCTAAAGTTTTGCTAAGATTTATATCTAGTTTTACATTTCCATCTCATATTTAAATAAAAACCAAATTTTAGAGAAACATGAAAAATGTACTATTACCGGAATTGAAAGATCCTTGTTCATGCAAAATATATAGAAGGTGCAAAAAAAAAAAAAAAATAAAAAAAAATAAATAAATAAATACACATTTTAAGAAAGGAAAAAATTGTACTAAAATTTTAATACTCAAGTCACATCTCCCTTCTACAATTACAAGAGATATAAGACACAAATACTACATAACAAATGTTACCAGAATATATTGAGTATTACAATTTTATTACATTTTTTGCTTTCTTAAAATGTGTATATGTTTTTTGGCACCTTCTATATGATAACATATACATGTAATGTTCCAATTTTCTATATTTCTGTGGTTTAACAACAATACTCTCATTAGTTACTGCTACAAACGTTCCTTTATTTTTATTATAGTAATACTTTTATGATAATAAATGGAACTTCTATTAATGAAAATAAAAATACTTTTAGCATAGAGAAAGAAATAAAAATCTACCAAGAAACGAAGAAGCTTATGGAACAACTCCCTGCAAGTTAGCTAGTTACATTTTCTAGTATTTCAACAACAAAAATCATATTCTTTGAGAATGTGTCTTAGAATTAGGTCACTGAATCAATTTTGCTTTTGTATATAAAACAGTCTTATTTTCTCCTGTCACAGAAAACTAACCTAAGCTAAAATAAAAATAACTGTTTTCAATGTAAATACTGAAAAATACAGCCAGTTATTTCATTAATCAAAATGCAGCCCCCTGCCCCCCAAAAGCATCAGTTAAATTTTTCAAATTCATTTGAAGCAGCTACGTGCCCAGCACCACTTACAGACACGGTCTCAAAGCCTAACTGGCAGCAGCATTTTAGGCTACATTAACTGTGTATCCTAGGCAACCAAGTCATGGCTAAAGACCACAGTGTTTGTTTAAAACGTGATGTGGAAAGCAATCAGACGAGCTTCAATTCCAGAGAAATTCCTTCTCAACGTGAGCCTCACACTGTATTAGAGTGGTGCTATTTGCACCATTATAATTAAGAATGTGTCACCATATTCATTACTTTTAAGATTTTGTAACTCAGCTGTAAAAAATTAGTCATAGTAATTAAAAGATGGAGAACATCTAGTTATGCTAAGATGTCCTACTGGGGCATTTAGGGTCCTGGTGAAGTGGGTGTAAGCAATTTGAATGACAGATAATATTTTATCTTAACTAGCTTAAAATGCTATCCTAATTACTGATAAATTAGAGGTGTGCATAAGAATAAATGTAACAATCACTTAGTTTGTACTTCGATAAAAATATACGTCCCACTATCCTATAGCTACAATGTTTATTCTTTTATGATGTTATTGATTTATGTCTCTAATGAATGAATTATATTGATTAATCTGTTGGCAAGAACCGTAAGATCCTTTCAAAAATTTTCATTTTTTATTTTTTTTCACTACTTCAGCTAACAATTACGATGTAAGAACCTACATCCATGTCATTTCACTCACATTGCTTGTACATGCACATGCCTATCTAAATTATAGGTGTAGGATTTTGTTCCTGATGTGTTTTTTAAAATTGCATTTGTCTTTTGTTTTTAAATTGCTTTTCTTAAGAAGGAAAAATGTTTCCCTGCTTTTTTTTCAGACTGAAGAAAGAACTTGATTTTTTTTAAAAATTAGAAAAATAAGCAGTAATTAAGGTAAAAGAGAAAAGGTAACTTTTAATAAGAACCTGCTGTAGTATTCACACAATGCTATACATGACATATGTATTTGGTTGAATTCTCTGAACAGTTCTGCAGAGTTGGTAGTATTGGTCCTACTTTGCGATGAGGAAATTCATAATATTAAAGAGACCCAATATCCAAAGTGCATGTATTTTTTATAACATTTATCAGTCTCCAAAGTTAAAATTTTAAATTGAACATAGTCATTCTAATATTTAAATGTTTTACAAAATATTAAAAATAAGATTATGAAGTAACTCTTTCTTTTCATTTTCCACATTTTATTGCTATATTTCATTGTCATATTTAATTATCAAATGTAAAGAAACTCATCTGAACTCAAGAATGAAATGAAACTAAGGTTTTCAAAAACCTATTTGTTTAAAAAAATCTGTCTAGTAATAATCTAATCTAAATTAGGAATAAAATAGTACTAAATTCTTCCCAAGAAAAAGAGAAATTATCATTTGAGCCTCAATATGGATAATATTGGAGTGAACACAATCACAGTTTCTATGGTAAAATTACTTTGCAAAGACTCCTCAAGAGAAACAACCTCTCTGTGAAGGACAACGGGTCTTTCAAGGTGTATGCATATCAGGGCCTCCCTGAAGTCAAATTGATACATGTTTGGTTTTTTTTTTTAAATTCCTAAGCTAAGAAAATATTATTTGTTCAATCACTTTCAAAAAGAGTAACTATTCCTGCTACGCAAATTTGATTCACTTGAAAGTCAGCCCTGAACATTTTGTGTTATTTTTTACAAAGTTCTTTTAATAAATAAGTACATTTTATTTGATATTAAGATATTTTTTGAGAAAACAATTTGCTTTTAGTCCCATTTTTGTCATTTTCAGACTGTAAGAAAAAACAGATATGACTTGACTAATATATCTCTTTGAAATGGAAAAGACAACAGTGACCACGGTGAAATAGACACCTGAAATGTGGCTCATCTGAAACGAGTATAACATACTCTCAGTGAAAAAAGGAGTAAAATATTATTCATAATTTTACAGTGCAAGTTGGAATAATTTTTTTTGAAATATTGAGTTAAATAAAATATATTATAACTATTTCATCTATTTCTTTTTATGTGGGTATTACAAAATTTAAAATAACATATGTGGCTCAAATTTGTAGCTCACATTCTATCTTGGGGGCATACTCTGTTAGATTATAATCCAGACTCATTGATGTTATTTACAAGATACTTACTATAATAATTTTGTTTGCTGTTTCCCTTGTATCCTAGTATTTCACCACATAATTGGTAAAACAAACTCTTATTCTTATATATATAGGCATATACACATTTAGATTCTCCTGGGTATTATATTTCAATGTCCAGAATAGTGCTTGGTTAATAGTGGGAACTTGATAAATAACTGCTGAATATTTTCAAATAATGTGTCTTTCCAACATTTAAGACAATTCAGAGAGATAAGACAAGAAGAGGAGATGCTGTCTTACTGCTCTATTCAGAAATCCTCAGTCCCAGAGATCAATTATATGAAACAAAAACACATGCAAATGAAAAATTATATTTTAAAGCATTTAAATTAATATAGAAGTTAGTATTAAATAAAAACTTTTGGATTACAGAACCACTATTTATTGGTCCTACAGCATATATATTTACAATATGGGTGATATGGACATTTAAAAATGTATTTATGGCTGCTGCTGGGGGAGGAGGCAGGATGGCCAACTGGAGCCAGCTTTCCATAGAGGCTCCTGTCCAGAAGGAGAGTTAAAGTACAGAAGTTTAGCAAGTAAGCTGATGGTTTGGAGCTGAGCCAAGAGAGAAGGTTGAAGAGAGCACATCACCCCTCCTGAGGTGAGCTGGAACACCAAGGAAACAAACAATAGATACAAAATCCATCACCAAGTGAATGGTAGTCCCCTGCCCCATGAGATTGGCTCACAGTATACTTTTTATAAACAAGTGATCAGAGTTCAGATCTCCTATTTTATCCCACAAAAGAGACCCTCTAAAAACCAGAACTCCTTCCCCAGAGAGGACCCATTAGTGTGCCATGGTACTCTCCTGTCAGGCATTAAAACATAGACTGAACATAGACTCTACCCACAATTCTGAACTCCTGGCACTCCCCTCCCCTCTCCCTGAGGTCTGGAAGCCTGTCCCCCATAGAGAACAGGCTCATGGGCATTTTATTAAGAGGCGTGGATGGAGCTTAGGCTGTTGCAGGTCTGTGCTGGTTCTGTGGCATGGGTGGGGAATGAGGGAGCCATACGGGAGAGGGAGAAGCAGTGCCCCACAGCAAGGTGCAGCAGTGGCAGTGGTGGGAACAATAGGACTCATGCCCCTGGGGATATTTTGGCGCGACACTTCCCCCCTCTCTTTGCAACCGAAGGGAGCTAGGCTGTTACTCTGGTGGCAGCCACTGGCAGAACAGATCTGGGAAGGAAATGCAGGCCCTGTGAAAAAAGGGTATGCTTGAGGCAGTACCTGTCCTAGTGGGGCACTGCAGGGATGGAGAATAGAATCTGTGCAGGCACTGAGGCAGCATACTCCCAGGGCAGGGCTGACTCAGAACTGCTACTTTTGTGAGCCTAAGATTCACCTGACCCCCAAGTGAGCATAACTAGGACAAAAGTAGGCATGGCGGCAGCAACAGCCCAGGGAGGGGCAGGAACTAAGAGCTGTTTGAGCGCTAACCACACCTGCCCCAACACAGACTGCAGTAGAGAGTGAGACGCCAGTTCCATGAGAATTGGTGCAGTGGCAGTGGTATAGGGAGGGGCTGAGTCACAGTTTCTGTGAACTCAAACAGTGGCTGGCCCTCAGGGAAATATAGCTAGGACAGAAATGCAAATTCTGCAAGAACATAAGTGGCAGCAACATCAATCTGTGGCACAGGTAGAACTGAGTGAAACACCCCAGCTTTCATTAAGCACTCAAGGTTATCAGGCTTCAGCTCCCCCTGTCAGCTGGTGGCAGAGTGCAGTGGCCTGGTGAAGAGACATAAATCTCCTAGTTACTCAGGCAGGTGCAAACCCCTGGTGCATCTGCTCATTGGAGGGAACTGGGACACAGCCCTGCAAGGTTACCAGTGACTGGGTGTGACAGAGGTGCAAGGTGGGGAAGGAGGCATCAACCTTCCCAGACTAATTAATTGGCTGGGTGGGCTCTTCTGACTCTGTGGAGCACAGGAACGAGTAACACTTGAGCTGCCAGCAGAGCTCTGCTATCTAATTGCTGGAGACTTTTTTAACTCTCCAACTTGAGACTGGCTGCTGCCTGGGACAATTGATTTGGATCTCTTGACCTGGGCCAATCAGCCGAGGACCATCCAAGGTGGTACCCTAGTTGTGTTGTTGTGGGAAGGTTTGATTTTCCTTTTCCAGTTGTTGCCCATGGGGGAGGGGAGGGTATATTAGTTACTGGTATTTCTCCATAGCTGATCCTTCAACCCAGAGTTACTGATTCACTGGGATTGGACAGAGACCAGCTTAATACAAGACAGAGCCACTTAGCCCCAACACACCAAGCAGGTCCCCAGTGTCTCAGGCTATAGTACTGTTTGGGTCCTTTGCAAAGCTGTAGGAGAAAAGCTTCAGTCACCAGTCCCAGCTCTTGGGAAAAGGGCTGGTTAATCACTAATCCAGGAACCCCCAAATCAATTTTACATTGTCTGCTCATCTAGCCAAATGGTGTAAAATAACTATGGGGCGGAATCTGTGGGAAAACTCTAGCAACATGAATAAAAAGATTAGATCAAGTCCCTCATCTCCACCAGAAAATTCCATTCATAATCAAATGGCTGAGATGTCAGAAATTGAATTCAGAATTTAGATTTCAAATAAGATTAACAGAATGGAGGTAAAGTTGGAATTAGAAATTCAAGGAGCATTTCAAACGTTGTCTCAAGAATTCGGTGAATTCAAAGACAAAATCGCCAGATTTTGTCACGTTGAGGCAAGAACTTGAAGCCCTCAAAGATCTGAGAAATACAGTTAAATTCCTCAGTAACAGAATGGAGTAGGCAGAAGAATGGATTCAGACATGGAACACTCCAACAGCTCAAAAAGGAAGAGAAGTGGGGAGCAAAAATTGATCATTCTCTCAGAGATCTCTTGATGATTCAAAGAAACCTAATATTCACCTTATAGGAATTCATGAGGGTGACCATGTGGCTTTGAAAGTCCCAGATGCTCTACTCCAAGAAATAATGGAGGAGAACTTCTCAAACATGACAAGGAATTCTGAAATTCAGATAGCAGACAGTTTCAGAACCCCAGCACAACTCCATCCGAATAAGACATCTCCCTGAAACATTATAATTAACTTTGCCAAAGTTCATATGAAGGAGAAAATTCTACAAGCATCCAGACATAAGAAAACCATAACCTACAAGGGGAAGAATATTAGAATGACTGCAGATCTCTCTGCTGAAAACTTTAAAGCTAGAAGAGGGTGGTCACCGCCCTTTAACCTCCTAAAACAAAATAACATTCAACCCAGGTTCCTGTATCCAGTTAAACTGAGTTTCATTTGTGATGGAGAAATTAAACATGACATTCACATGTTGAAGAAATTTGCCACAACTAAATCAGCTCTCCATGATATTCTCAGACCTATCCTCCATAATGACCAGCACAATCCTCTACCATGAAAGTAAACTCACTCAGAAACTTTTGATCAAATTCCAACTTCCACAGTGGCGAAAGGATTAAAAATGTCCACTGGACTTTTGAAAAACATGACACCAAAAATACTACCGGGCTTATAAATATTCTAAATTAATGTGAATTGTTGAAATTGTCCTCTAAAGAGGCACAGGTTGGCAGACTGGATACAAAAACTTAGGCCAGATATCTGCTGCATACAAGAATACAAGAATCTCATCTTACCTTAAAAGGTAAATATAGACTCAGGGTGAAGGGATGGTAATCTATAAGTTAAGCAAATGGAAATCAGAAAAAAAGCAGGTGTTGCAATTTTATTCACAGATACAATAGGCTTTAAACCAACAAAAGTAAAGAAATATAAATATGGTCACTTCATATTTGTTAACAGTAACACTCAACATGATAAGACTTCAATTATTAACATTTATTACCCAAAAAGAATGCGCCTCAATTTATAAGAGACAATAACAGACATGAGCAACTTGATTTCCTCCAGCACTATAACAGTTGGAGATTTTAACACTCCTTGGCAGTCTTGGATAGATCCTCCAAGAATAAACTAAGCAATGAAATTTTAGACTTAAACTTAACCATTCAACAACTGGATGTAACAGACATCTATAGAACATTTCTTCCTAACAAAACTAAATAAACATTCTTTTCATCAGCCCATGGAACAACCTCTAAAATTAATCACATCTTAGGTCACAAGTCTAACCTCAGCAAATTTAAAAGAATAGAAATTATTCCTTGCATCTTTTTGGACCATCATGGAATAAAAGTAGAACTCAGTAACAACAGGAATCTGCATACTCATACAAAAACATGGAAATTAAATAACTTTATGCTCAATAGTAGCTGGGCCATAAATGAGATTAAGAAGGAAATTACCAAATTTTTGGAGCAAAACAATAATAAAAACATGAATTATTAGAACTTCTGGGGTATTGAAAATGCATTGAAAAGGCATTACTAAGATTCCAAAGAAGATGAAACATTTGGGAGTTTATCAAACAAAGGGCATGAAAAATCTCTATAAGGAGAACTATGAAAATTTGAGAAAAGAAATAGCTGAAGACATTAACAAATGGAAAAACATACCATGCTCATGGCTGGGAAGAATCAACATTGTTAAAATGTCTGTACTACCCAAAGCAATATACAATTTTAATACAATCCCTATTAAAGCACCACTGTCATACAAAAGATCTTGAAAAAATAATACTTCCTTTTATATAGAATCAGAAAAAACTTGAATACCAAAGACATTACTCAGAAATAAAAACAAAGCAGGAGGAATCACACTACCAGACCTCAAACTATACTATAAATCGATAGTGATCAAAACAGCTTGGTACTGGCACAAAAACAGAGAAGTAAATGTATGGAACAGAATGGAGAACCAAGAGATGAACCCAGCTACTTACTGTTATTTGATCTTTGATAAGCCAATTAAAACCATTCAATGGGGAAAAGATTCTCTATTTAACAAATGGTGTGTGTTGGGTGAACTGCCTGGCAACCTGTAGAAGACTGAAATTGGGCCCACACCTTTCACCATTAACTAAGATAGACTCTCACTGGATTAAAGATTTAAACTTAAGACATGAAACTATAAAAATACTAGAAGAAAGAGCATGGAAAACACTTTAAGAAATTTTCCTGAGAGAATATTTTATGAGAAGGACCCCTGGGCAATTGAAGCATCACCCAAAATGCATTACTGGGGCCTGATCTAACTAGAAAGCTTCTACATAGCCAAGAACATAGTAAGTAAAACAAGCAGATATCCCTCAGAATGTGAGAAGATATTTGCAGGTTATGTCTCTGACAAAGGTTTAATTACCAGAAGCCACAAAGAACTGAAATGTAATAGCAAGAAAAGAACAAGGGATCCCATCTCAGTGTGGGCAAGGGATTTGAAGAGAAACTTCCCTGAAGAACACAGGTGCATGGCCTACAGACACATGAAAAAATGCTCATCATCCTTAATCATCAGAGAAATGCAAATCAAAACCACTTTGAGATATCATCTCATTCCAATAAGATTAGCCCACATCACAAAATCCCAAAACCAGAGATGTTGGCATGGATGTGGAGAAAAGGGAACACTTCTTCACTGCTGGTGGGAATGCAAACTATTACATTCCTTTTGGAAAGATGTTTGGAGATCACTGAGTGATCTAAAAATAGACCTGCCATTCGATCCTACAATTCCTCTACTAGGTATATATCCAGAAGACCAAATATCACTTTGCAACAAAGATATTTGCACCAGAATGTTTATTGTAGTCCAATTCATAATTGCTAAGTCATGGAAGAAGCCCAAGTGCCCATCGACCCATAAATGGATTAATAAATTGTGGTATATGTACACCATGGAATATTATGCAGCCTTAAAAAAAGATGGAGACTTTACCTCTTTCACATTTACATGAATGGAGCTGGAACATATTCTTTTTGGCAAAGTATCTCAAGATTGGAAGAAAAAGTATCCAATGTACTCAGCCCTACTA
>CAUYPK010109181.1:0-25583 GCA_963574355.1 Loris lydekkerianus
TAAATATTTAATATGCAGGATGTCTTTTCATTGTTACAAAGGGATCGTGACCCACAGGTTGAGAACTGCTGCTCTGGTGCCTCCTACTACATGGAGATGCTGAGAGAAGAAGCTGTCGATGAAATAGCCCTCCCCCCCCCAAGACACTAAAACTGCCAGCACCTTGATCTTAGACTTTCCAGCCTCCAGAACTGTGAAAAATAAATTTGTTCTTCATAAAAAAAAGAAAAAAAAAAAAAAGAAAAAGAAGGAAGACCACCCAATATGTCCTATGAAGCAAACATCACCCTGATCCCCAAACCAGGAAAAGACCCAACAAGAAGAGAAAATTATAGACCAATGTCATTAATGAATGTAGATGCAAAAATATTCAACAAGATCCTAACAAACAGAATCCTAACAAACATCATGACAAAGTCAGTTTTATCCCAGGGTCTCAAGGCTGGTTCAATATACGTAAATCTATAAGTATAATTCATCACATAAACAAATTAAAAAACAAAAACCATATGATTCTCTCAGTCGATGCAGAAAAAGCTTTTGATAATATCCAGCATCCCTTCATGATCAGAACACTTAAGAATATTGGTGTAGAAGGGACATTTCTTAAACTGATAGAGGCCATCTATAGCAAACCCACAGCCAATATCGTATTGAATGGAGTTCAATTGAAATCATTTCCACTCAGATCACGAACTAGACAAGGCTACCCATTGTCTCCACTGCTCTTTAACTTTGTAATGGAAGTTTTAGCCATTGCAATTAGGGAAGGCAAGGCAATCAAGGGTATCCATATAGGGTCAGAAGAGATCAAACTTTTGCTCTTCATATGATATGATTGTATATCTGGAAAACCAGGGATTCTATTACAAAACTCTTAGAAGTAATCAAGGAATACAGCAGCGTCTCAGGTCACAAAATTAACATTCATAAATTGGTAGCCTTTATTTACACGAACAATATTCAAGCTGAAAAAACAGTTAAGAAGTCTATTCGTTTCATAGTAGTGCGAAAGAAGGTGAATATTTGGGAGTTATCTAACAAAGGACATGAAAGATCTCTATAAAGAGAACTATGAAACTCTAAGAAAAGAAATAGCTGAAAATGTTAACAAATGGAAAAACATACCATGCTCATGGCTGGGAAGAATCAACATTTGTTAAAATGTCCATATTACCCAAATTTTAATGCAATCCCTATTAAAGCTCCACTGTCATATACATAAAGCCATTGCTGCAGCTACATTAGCAGGCACAAAAAATCTTGAACTCTTTGTGAAGTACTTTCTTAATTTCATATTGCAATGCAACTTTATGTGGGTAAGAGATTGCTATAAGAAAGGCATGTATGCAGACACCAATAGAATTCAAGAAAAATCAAAGACATCACATAACAACTTAAAGCAAAAGGAAGCTGAAAGATTTAAAGCCTGAGAATTTAATGCCAGCAAAGGATGGTTTAATACTTTTGTGAAGAAAATTATTTTTATAATTATTTTAAAAATGAGAAGCAGCTTCTGCTTAGCAAGGGGAAGCAATTTCTCAGATGCCAGTAAGCAAATAATTTAGGAGAAAGGGTATCTGCTTAAACAGATTTTGCTGGGGGGCGGGGAGGGGAGAGACAGATTCTCACTCTTGCTTATACTAGTGTGTAGCAGTGCTTTCCGAGCTCACTGCAGCCTTGAACTTCTAGACTCAAGCCATCCTCCTGCCTCAGCCCTGCCCCTCCAAGTAACTGGACCTAAAGGCTTGTACTACCATACCAAGTTAATTTTTTAAATTTTTTATAGAGCTGAGGTCTTGCTATTTGTTACTCAGGCTGTTCTCAAATCCTGGCCTCAGGCAATCCTACAGCCCCAACCTCCCAAGGTGCTGGGATCACAGATGTGAGCATACAGACATCACCTGAACAAGTTTTTAATGCAGTTGATAGTGCCCTATTCAGGATAAAAGGTGCTGCAAATGACATTTTTTAGTAAAGAAGAGAAGTGAGCACCAGGACTTAAGGCAGGAAGGGATAGGTTAACTCTAGCGCTTTGTGCAAATACAGGCAGGTTTGTGATTGGGACTGCCCTTATCTACAAAGCTGCTAGTTCTCTGAAGGTAAAAGATCAACACTAGCTGCCAGTCTTTTGAATGTACAACAAGAAAGCTTCAACAATGAGAACGCTTTTGGTTCCACTGATGCTTTGTGCGTGAAGTCAAGCAGTACATTGCCAGTAAAGGTCAGATTTTAAAGTCCTTCTGACATTGCACAATGCCTCTGGCCACTCTGAACCCTATGAGTTCAACCCCAAGGGTGTTGAAGTAATCTATTAATACTTGTGCCCCACCCCCACCCCACCACCAACACAATATCTTCCATTTAGCCTCTACATCAGGTGATCATAAAGGTCCTTAAGGTTCATTACACATAGTTCTCTATAGAAGGGATTGTCAATTCTATAGAAGAGAATCCTAATAGTGATTAGAGTCTAGAAGAATTACATCATGAAGATGCTATGATTCTTATGGAAAAAGCCTTGAAAGCATCAACACTGAAAATAGTAAATTCCTGCTCAAAAAACCTGTGTTCAAATATACATGATTTTACAGGATTTATAACAGAGCAAATCTAGGAAATCATAAAATATATAGATATAGTAAAAGAAAAAAAGGGGGGGGCAGGGGTGGGAAGCAAAGGATTTCAAGTTATGGATCTTGGAGAAATTCAGGAACTGATAGATGACATACCAGGGGAATTAGCAGAAGATCATTGATGGAGACGAGTGCCTCCGAACAATTGTCAGTGAGGAAGATGTTGTAGAAGCACCAGAACCAGAACAGAAATGGACATTAGGTGATCTGGTGGAAGGGTTCCAATTATTAAGGACTGCCTTTGACTTTTTTTTTTTTTTTTTAACAATATAGACCCTTTAAGGGGCAGTGAAAGCCAACAGTAGAAAAAAGATTGGCAATGTTGAGATACATTTTTAAAGAAAAGAAAAACCAAAAGTCAGAGATGGTAATGTATTCCATCAGGCCTTCCTCTTCTCCCGCCTCTTCTTATCCACCCCCTTTGCCCCTGCAATTCCTGAGTCAGCAGGACTAACCCCTCCTCTCCCTCCTCCAAAGCCAAATACTTGCAATGAAATTATAGCACTAATAAATACAAGCTGCCAGAGAAGTTTTCTTTTCTATAATGATTACATAAAGCCTATTTTTAAAGCATGTTGTTATGAATAAATTTGAATCACATCAGTATCAGAAACATCGTCAACAATGATACAAACTGACATTGCCAATATTCAGTGGGTTTTGCCCTTCCTAAGAAAACAAAGTTCATAAATGTAAGATAATTTAAAGTCCCATTTTTTCGAGTGTCTGACTCTGTAATGATGACTAATTTAAGTAGTTATCTAAACTCACTTAAGACAGCCCTGGTTTAGATAGAAGAGACCGACTTGAAATGGCAATTTTCCTTTTCATCTATCAATGTCATGTGTTGTAAGCATTCCTAAATGACATTTAAGCCTGGCTCAGTCATCTAAAGAACAAAAGCTATGGATGCTTTGCTTGGTTAGTACATGTAGCTATGTCACCTCTATAGAAAGAAAATAAAAGCCAATTTCACGATGCATTAAGGCTTTAAATATAACCAATGTTTATACATCTGTAGTTATCTTCTTATAGTAACTGCATTTCATTCATTCAGCATTCCAAAATCCTCAAGCTTACAAACATTAATGAAGAATGTAAAGAAGATTATTCGTCTACACTAACAGTGATTTTTAGGTTGGCACAAAGATACATTTTTTAATTACAGAAGGTAAAATAATTTACCTTCTCTCTTACTTTTAGTAAAATCAGGCAATTGGTTGATGAGAATTAATGTGCCTATTCTGTTGAGATAACCTAATTTTAAGTTTCATAAATGATGGATTAGTAATTTTTACTCACAAGCAGCTGGAGTTGAGCCATTAGTTAGCATTTAGAGATGATGGGAAGACACCGATTTCCACAGCAATTTTATGTATAGAACTAGCCCTTTTTCTGCACAGTATAAGTAATATAAGTAGAGTGTAGTGATTTCAGCTTTCTCATTTATGCCTTGAATGGGATATTACACTTTCAGACATTTATCTTTCAATTTTTTCACATGTGTATTTAAGAGATATATATATATGCCTTGGTTCCCTTAGACTGTTAACATTTCTTTTTGTTGCAGAAATGCACCAGAGTATTTCAGAGACCAAGGTTGGACGCCTATGGTCTCAGCTACAGGAGGCTGAGGCAAGAGGATCCCTTAATCCCAGGAGTAGGAGGATGCCATGAGACACAATCACACACGTGAATAACTCTGCTCTGCAGACCATGCAACATAGTAAGACTCTGCCTCGAAGCATAAAAAAGAAATAGATCTCAATATTTACAATACAAACACATATAGCAAAGTATATGCTAATTATAAGACAAAAGATATAGGAAAATTACATATTCCCTTTTGTCTTACAATTAAATATTTGTTATACTATATTTTATATTAAATAACCTAAGAGTAGTAGCTTAACAGATGCAAAATATTAAATTTCTGTAGGCTAAAAAAATGCTAAGGATAACGCAGGTGTTCGTTGAGATACCGGGTGCACACGGAAGATATTGCAGCTTTCAGGACTTTTAGTTTGTGTGAAAGAAAATGGCAAAAATTGCAGGGACGTCGTGACAGGCAACAAAGAATTGCCGCATTGAGATTGATTCCAGTAGTTGAATATAGTTGAACAAAGGCCAATGTGAAGTATTTTCATTGTTTAACATGGTGTCATAACACCAGCAAAATATAAAGAACTTTATTATTATTGCTTAATCATAAGATTTAAAGCTGTTTTCCCTTACACAGTGTCTTTATTGGAGCAAATAAACAGATTTCATGACAATTTACAGAAAGGTACTTTTCTGAAAAACGCTGTGTGTATTGTTGGTGTTGTTTCTATATTTATCAATTTTCAACAATCAGAAAAAATAATTCATTTTTACCTGATGTAGCTAAAATATGTGTCCTTTGTTCTGTCTCAAGGTCAAGCCGACTCTTCTGCTTTCTGCTACATTCTAGTCTATAGAGAGTGTGATACGTCACAATGGGTGCTGTGTTAATTACAGAATGCTGTGTAGGCCGCAAGAGCAGAAAGTACCAAAAACATTAGGCGTCTCATTTAGATGAGTAAATTTAATAAATCTGTTACCAAAAAATTAAACAATCGAAAAGAGTGAATAGACTAATAACAAAATAACACTTGCAGAAGCAGTCACCATCTTCAGGACTGAAAAACAATTGTAGGAAAAGCAGAGGGAGGATTAGAATCTTGGAAGAAATGTTCTGGATCAGGGACTCCAAACTCTAACACCAACTGTGGCAGTATCCCAGTAGCTTTGGGGTGTGTGAGCATCAGAGGTTGCAAGGATGCAGAAATCTCGGCGACAGCGTGATGAAGCAGATCCATGAGCATCAATAAAAGCAGGAATTAGAATGAACAGAGCATTTTTATAGGCAATACTCAAACAATTAATGCAGTGACAGCAAAGACAAGAATCAAGTGCCTTCTCTCCTGCTTGCCTTGCCCACTCTCCCTCTACCTTTCCTTATTTGTTGAACCTAAAAGGCAGTCAACTGGAAAAAAGGAACTGGAAGAAATGCTGCCAAGCCTAGGCGCCAGCATCTCACAGCAGAATATAAAATGGCAGGTTTGAGGATGAGAGGCAAGAACATAATGATGCCTCATTAAAAATTGGATTACCAACGTTTGCTTTCGGGTAATGATGAAATAAGTTCCTAAAGACTTACTATCCTCATTAGACAAGCACAAAATCTGGACAAAATGCAACAAGCAATTATTTAAAGTCACAGGAGATTGAATAGGAGCCGACAGGCTCTGGAGGGAGTATGTGTTCAAAGGAAGTGAGAGGGAGAGCTGCATGGAGTTAAGTCTCCATTTTTGCAGCTTTTAGCCTGGCCCAGGAGCTCTTCACAGGAAACAGTAGATGAGATACTGATGCCAGTAGTTAAAAACAGTCTTTCTAGTTAAGAGAAGAAGAAATTGAAGCTGGAAAACTATGGATACTAAAAAGAATGGAAAAATTCCACAGAGCCTGAAATGGGATCTCCGTACTTTATGTGTCTGTTTCCAACAGTTAGGTGATTCATATACATGTGCAATATATATTTAAAGAAGCTACAATAAGCACACGTTTTGCTGAAATGTTACTGAAATTACTGTTCATACAAAATTACATAAAGCCTTATTAGAATAATTGCCAATAAAGCAAAACCCAACACATATCAAAAAAATAAGAAAAGAATCTAGAAATTTTCACAATTTAACATTCACAATTTCCAGAAAAGAATCTCAAATTAACTAACCATGAAGAACCAAAAAAAGACAACTTATTAACAAGAGAATTAAAATACAAATTAAGAATGATTTGCTTGTAATCCAAGCACTCTGGGAGGCCAAGGCTGGTGGAATGCCTAAGCTCAGAAGTTGGAGACCAGCTTTAGCAAAGCAAGACCCCACCTCTACTAAAAATAGACGAAACTGGCCAAGTGTTGTGGCAGGTGCCTGTCGTCCCAGCTATTCAGGAAGGTGAGGCAAGAGAATCTCTTGAGCTAAGGAGTTTGAGGTTGCTGTGAGCTATATCACCCTGACACACTACTTAATGAATCAGTGAGACTCTGTGTCAAAAAAAAAAAAAAGAAAAAGAAAAAAAAGAAAGAAAAGTCCCATCTTTTTTAATGGCTGAATAGTATTCCATGGCATATACATACCACAGCTTGTTAATCTATTCCTGGGTTGGTGGATCAAGTTGGAACACATTCTGCTTAGTAAAGCATCACAAGGATGGAGAAGCAAGAGTCCAATGTACTCAATTCTAATCTGAAGGCAGTAGATGGTGTAATCCAGGGTGAGGGGTAGGGGAAAGAGAGAGCAGAGAGAGGGGAGGAGGGAGGGAGATGAGGTGCATGGTGCATGGTACAACTCTTGGGATGGACACAATTCTAAGAGGGACTTTATCTAACAAATGTAATCAGTGTAACTTAAGTCTTTCTGTCTTCAATGAATCCCAAGCAATAAAAATAAATAAATAAAAATTAAATTAAAAGATTCTGATATAAATCTGATGTTGAATTCAACAAAAAAAAATTTAAAAACCCTTTTAAAGAAGTTTTTATATTGCCTTCAAAGAAATAAAGCAAATATGAAAAAAATTATGTGTTATAATGGCCAAGAAAAATAAAAATTATTAAAAATCAGAAATTCTAGAAGTGAAAATTAAAATAACCAAAATAATATAATTATAGGATAAACATAAAACTAAATGGAAACTAAGTGAGAAAGGGTAAATGAACTTGACAACAGATTAGTAAAAATATTCTTGTAGAAGGAAAAGGAGAAAAAGTTGAATCAACCCCAGAGACCTGTTATATAATGCCAAATAACTCAAAGTAAAGACATCTGAAGATGAAAGGGAGAGGGACAGAAACACGCATTTGAACAAGCAATAATGAACAATGTACCAAAGTTGATAAAGGTAAAAGTTTACTGGCACAAGATGCTCAATCAACATCAAGTGGAATAAACACAATAAAACTTGTACAGACATACAACATATTCAAACTGCTGAAAGTCAACAATACAGAACCAAAAATATCTTAAAAGGTGATCAGGGAAAAATAAACCTCTTTGTATTCATGCTTGCAATAGACATTTCTGACTGATTTCTATTCAGAAACCATAAAAGCCTTTACAAAGCTGAACAGCATCTTTAAAATGAAATAAAGATGAGAAATAAAACAAATGAAAAACAAGAAACAGGAGAAAACAAAGCAAGCAAGAACTTGGTATCTAGCAAAAATATTCTTTAAGAATGATAGTAAAATAAAGATTATTTTTGATTTAAGAAAATGAAAAATGTTCTGCAGTTGAGATTAGCTGAAGGAAATTCCTTAGACTGAAAAGAAATGACAGAATTTATTTGCTCAGAATAGGAGATTGAGTCCAGTAAAATTAAATATCTGGGTAGAAGCAATATATATATATATATATTTTTTTTTTTTCTTTGTAAACTTATCCACTGAATTAAATTGTAGCACATATAAAACATAAACATGTTTAACATACAGTACATATTTCCAAAATTATGAAATTGCCTTATGGTGTTTAGTAATGAATATAGACTTGATACTTATTACAACTAAAAAATAAAAGCCTGTGTAGAGAATATAGCTACATGATTACACAATTTCCATATTTTACATAAAGTGAGCTAATAGTAATGTAGCTAGATTAGAAAAGTCAGTATTAAATCCCTAAAACATCCATTATAAAAATTCAAAGAAATATATTTCCAAAGATAACAGAAAAATTAGAGAATATTTCTAATGCAAATTTTAAAAGCTTTGGGAAGTAGGAACAGAGAAACTCAAGTCAGTAATTAGTAGAAAATAGTTAACAAGATTTAGATCAAATATAAAGATATTAAAAATAACATTAAATATTAGTAAAGTAAAAACAATTATTGGCAGAAACTGAAAATGGATTTTAAAATTCTTAACTATATGCTGTCTTCAGGTAAGAGTGTTTAAATATTAATATAAAGAGAACATGGGCTGCTTTTAATTAGTCGGAAAAAGTATGTCAAATATGTACTAAATATAAGCATATTAGAGTGGATGATAAAGATTTCAAGACAGTGTGCATTACCAGAAAAAAGGAATATATTATAATCATCATAATAAAGTGAATTTATGAGGCAAAATAGAAATTATGTTATACAAATTAAAACATAGATTCAACATACATAGAGAAAATTGACAGAATTAAAATAAGTAGCGATTTCCAAAGCTATCATTGAAAATATTAACTCCCTATCAATGACTACGAAGATATAAACAACATTATCTAATTACCTTGATTTGACTTAAATTATATTATAAATCACTATATTAAAAAATGGCAGAATACCTATTTGATAACAGACACAATTCTCAAGCTGAGAACACACAGGGCTGTAAAGTAAGAAACAATAAACTTACAGAGTTTGAAATCATATTAATTATGTTCTCTGACTATAATAAAATTAAGTCATAAATCAAAGGGCATGATATATAATAATAATATAGTATTGTGCCACACTATATTAAATACTTCAACTTCTTAATAACTGATAGGTCAAACAGGAAATTGCAATGGCTGTTTTCAAATAGCTTTAAACAAATGTTAATGAAAATGCAATATAATCATCTCTTGATATCCTGGGAGATTGGTTCTACTACCCTCATGAATACCAAAACCTACAGATGATCAAGTTTTTTATTTAAAATTGTGCAGTATTTATATATAATCCATACACATCTTTCTATATACATTAAACCATCTCTAAATTAACTAAAATCCTAATACAATGTAAATGATACATAAATAGTTGTACTATTTAGGAAATAATGATCCCCCAACAAGTCTATACAGATTTAATACAGATACAAACATTTGTTTTTTCTCCCAATATTTTTGATCAGTGGTTGATTGAATTTGAGGATGTGGAACCAATGGTTGACTGTACATAAAAATTAGTGGTACGTGACTAACCTAGTCCTCAAAAGGAAATGTGTAGCTTAAATGCTAATTCTGGAAAGAAAAAAATCTAAAATTAACGCTCTGAATTCACACTGCAAGATATTCAAAAAATAAAAAGAAATTAAATCAAAAATACAAAATAAAGTGAATTAAGATAAGACTATAAATCTATGAAAATTAAATTTACAAATAAAACTTATAAGTAATAGAGTAAATTAATGAAATTAAAATCCAGTTCTTTATATAAAATGATAAGCCTCTGACTAGATTTATCAATGGAAGGTTGAGAGGGAAAGAGAAGAAGAAAGAAAGAGACACGATTGATCAATATTAGAATTGAACATGGAGACATCATTTCAAATCCTATAGATCTTGAATGGATAATAAAGGAATATCATGAACAACTTAATTCCAATGAATTTTGAAAATTATGTGAAATTTACAGGTTTCTGGAAGAACTCAAACTTCTAAAGCTCATTCAAGGAAAATAATATGAATGTCCTTTTATCAACTTCATAAATTAATTTTGTATTTATCCTCATAAACATCGTGAAACAATACCATAGACACAGATGATATCATTGAGAAATGTGTTTAAACATTTAAAAAAGAAAATTTTTTTCTTGAAAAAACAAACTAACACATTCAGACAAAAGAGAGGGAAAATAATCCTGCTTGGTTTTGTGAGGTTAATATTTTTTTTTTAATTTCAAAATATTATGGAAATACCAATATTATTAGTCACATGGATCATTTTAGTTATGCTTGAGCATAGATTATATAAGTGTGCCCATTACCCAGATGGTGTTCATTGCATCCTTAGATTAAGTTTTCAACAATTCCCTCCACCCACATTCCCCCTGCTTGATTCCTACTGAGTTATACTTCCCTCTTTGCACATATGTGATCATTAGTTAGTTCCAATTTAATAGTGACTACAGGTGGTGTTTATTCCTTAGATACTTTACTTAGGATAATGGTCTTCAGCACCAATGGAATTGTTGTAGATATGAAGAAGGAAGGAATCCATCCTTCTTCATATCTAAGTAGTATTCAATAGTACACATATACCACATCATCTTAACCCATTCAGAAATTGATGGATACTTGTGTTGATTTCACATCTTTGCAATTGTAAATTATGCTGTAATGAACATTCAAGTGAAGGTATCTTTTTGATAAAATGATTTCTTTTTCTTTGGGTAAATACCTAGTAGTGGGATTGCTGGATTAAATGGCACGTTCTCCTTTTGGTTCTTGAGGAAGCTCCATACTGTTTTCCACAGAGGTGTGGTTTGCAATTCAAACAGTGTATAAGCATTCCTTTCTGTCTGCATCCATGTCAGAATCTACTGTTTTTGGATTTTATAATAAAAAAGTCCAAATTTATTTAATAAAAATACTTTGCATTTCCCTGATGATTAGGGAGGTTGAGCATTTTTCATATGTTCATTGGCCTTTTGTCTATCTTTAAAAAAACTTCTATTCAGGTCTTTTGCCCAGTTTTTAATAGGGTTGATTGTTTCTTGCTAATTTTCTGGAGTTCATTGCAGATTCTGGTTATCAGCCCTTCATTGGATGTGCAGCTTCTGAATATTTTCTCTCATTCTGTAGATTTTCTATTTGCTCTATGGATTATTTCCTGAGCAGAAACATTTTAATTTAGTGAAGTCCCATTTATTTATTTATCTTTGTTGTTGTGATTGCTATTGGGATCTTCTTCACAAATTTGTTGGCTAGGCTGATATCTAGAAGAGTTTTTTCCCAGCATTTTCTTCTAGAATCTTATGGTTTCATGCATTACATTTAGCCTTTTGTCCATCTTGAACAAATTTGTGTGAGTGGTGAGAGATACAGATACTGTTTCTTTTAAATACAACTGTCCAATGTCCCCAGCAACACTTATCAAATAGGGCTTTATTGCCCCAGCGTATATTGTCTACTTTGTCAAAGATCGCTTGGCTGTATGTGAATGGTTTTACATCTGTGTTCTCTGTTCTGTTCCATTGGTCTGTGTCTCTACTTTTGTATCAGTACCATGCTATTTTGGTTACTATATCTTTGTAGTACATTTTGAAGTCTAGTAAGATCATGCCTCCAGATTTGTTCTTTTTCTTAAAACTGCTCTGGCTATTTGGACTCATTTCTGGTTTGGAACAAAGAGTAGAATTAATTTTTCTATATCTGTGAAATATGACATCTATATTTTGATGGGGATTGCATTGAATCTGTAAATCACTTTGAGTAGTATGGGCATTTTAGGAAATTGATTCCACCCACTCATAAGCATGATATGTTTTTCCACTTGTCTGTGTCACCTGTGATTTTTTTCTTCAGTGTTTCATAGTTCTCTTTGTAGAGATCCTTTACTTCCTTGGTTAAGTATGTTCCTAGGTATTATTTTGTTTGTGGCTTTTGTGAATGGTATTTTGTCTTTGATTTGATGCTCCGCTTGATTGTTATTTTTATAACAATCAAGACAAAACAATCATTTGTCTGCCCTGAATTTGAAACCTGAGACTTGGCTGAACTTACTAATCAATTCCAGGAGTCTCTTGGTGAAGTCTTTGAGGATTTCTAGGTACAAGATCATATCCTCAGCAAAAAAGGATAATTTGATCTCCTGTTTCCCAATTTGGATGCCCTTTATTTCTTTTCTCTTGCCTAAGAGGGTTGAGGGTCTTTATCAAGACAGGGTATTGAATTTTGTAGAATGTTTTTTTCCATCTAATGGGTTGATCATATGGTGTTTGCTTCTGGTTCTATTTATGTGGCAAATAACATTACTGATTTCTTTTTTTTTTTTAAGCTTACTTTTTTCTTTATGTTGAAACATTGTTGTATCCCTAGGATGAATACCTCTTGGTCGCAGTGGATTACTTTATTGATACTGAAATTATTTCCCTAGAAAATTTTACCTAATGCTTAAAGTAGAATTAATACTAATCGTAAACATTATCTTTTAGTAAAAGAGATAACATTATGTTCTCTAATTTATTTCATGAAATATTACCCAGATCCCAAAGTCAGATAAAAATTAGTACAAAAAAAAAAAAAAAAAAAAAAAAACAGAAAAAAAAGGAAGACCAGAAGGAATAACAGTAAATCAATACTCTTCATGAAGATAGATTTTTTTTTAAATTCTTAAAAAATGCGAACAAGTTAATTCAGCACTATACAAAAAGAATTATACACAGTGAATCTCTTAGTACAGTTTTTTCTAATATAACTGAATATCTGAGACTGAGTAATTTATACTGAATAGAAATTTATTGGCTCATAATTTTAAGCCTGAGAAGTTTGAGACCCACTAACCACATCTTGTGAGGGCTTTTTCCTGCTTCTTAACATGGCAAAAGCTGCAAGGGCAGAAAAAGAAGAGAGAAAAGAGGATGTGAAACTCACTTTTATAACAAAGCTACTCTCACTATAATATCACTAATCTGTCCATGAGTGTGGCAGCCTGATGACCTAGTCACCGTTATGGGGCCCACCTCCTAACACTGTTGCACTGGAGATCACATTTCCAACACGTCAATTTTCCAACACGTTCAAATGCTAGCAATGACCAATTAGGGTCTATTCCCGCATTACAAGTTTGGTTTAATATTGGAAAAACAATCAATATAATCTATTATAACAATAAGGTAAAGAAGAAAAAATTGCATGATTTTTTTAATTGATGAAGATAAAGCATTTTAAAAATCTAAAACACATTCATGATAAATTCCCTACAATAAGAGAGAGGAACATCCTCAATTGTATAAAGAGCATGATATGTTTGTTGAAAAGCTAATATTATTGGTTTGGCGTGGATGTGGTTTGTCCTCACCAATCTCAAGTTGAAATTGGATTCCCAGTATGGCAGTGTTGGGAGGTGGAACATCGTGGAGGGTATTTGTGTAATGAGGGCAGATTCCTCATGAATAGATTAACGCCTGCCCACAGGGGTACTTCTTATTCTACTGGAAGGAGACATATTCTTGAGAGAGGCTTATTAAAATGAGTCTGACAGTGACAGTTTCTCTCTCTTGTGATTTATTTGTGCCCACTCACCCTCATTCCACCTCCTGCCAGGAGTGGAAGCAATAAGAGACCCTCACCAGAAGCCAAGCAAATACTAGGACCACGTTTCTTGTACCTCCCAGCATGTAAAACTGTCAGGTAAATTAACCTTTTCTATTTATTTTAATAAATTTCTCAGCCTTAGATATTCTGTTAGAGTAATGTTGCATGGACTAAGATAATTATAGTGGCAAAACACTGAATGCTTTATTCCTAAGATCATGAGTAAGACAAAGGTCTTCCTTGTCTCACCACTAGTATTCAAAATAATGCTGGAATTTTTAGCTATGCAATAAAGCAAGCAAGATTAACGAATATAGAAATAAAGAAGTAAAATTTTCCCTATTTGCAGATGACATGATTATGTAGAGAATTTCAAAGAACATATAAATATCTCTTCAAACTACAAGATTTCAGAACTTCATACAAAATAAGATAAAATATAAAAAAATCAATTGTATTTCTATTATAGTATTAGAAAAAACATGGGGACATTAAAATTGAAAGTACAGGCTGGGCATGGTTGCTCACTCCTGCCATCCTAGCACTTTGGAAGGTTGAGGTGGGTAGCTTGCCTGAAATCAGGAGTTTGAGGCCAGCTGAGCAAGAGCCAGACTCCCATCTCTACTAAAAATAGAAAAACTAACTGGATATGGTGGTGCTTGCCTGTAGTCCCAGCTACTGGAAGGCAAAGGCAAGAACATCACTTTAGCCCAAGACTTTGAGGTTGCTGAGAGCTATGACACCAGGGCATTCTATCAAGGATGACAGAGTGAGACTCTGTCTCAAAAAAGTAAGTAATTAATTGAAAGTACAATATTTATAATCATTAAGAGACTTAAATAGATATAAATCTAAGAAGCCATGATTCAGTTTATATACTGAACACTACACAGCACTAATGAAAGAAATCAAGGAAGTCTAAATACATGAAAACCCATGCTATGTTCATAGGTTGGAAAACTCAGTAAAGATTCTCATTTTCCACAAAATAATATTCAGGCTGAACACAATCCCTGTCAAACTTATCAAACTTGCAAATTTTTAAAAATATAGACCAGATTATTATACAATATATATGGAAAAAGAAATAACAAAAATAGCTAACATGATTTTAAAAAGATAACTGAAATAAGAGAAATCAGTCCATCCAAATTCAAGACTTATTATGTAGCAACAGTAATCAAGAGTCTTTGATACTGATGGTGAGATAAATGCATAAATTAATAGACCCAAATAGCAAAGCAAGATATAAGTCACAAAAATAAGTGCAGCTGATTTTTGACAAAGTCTCAAAAGAGATTCACAGAGAAGAGTTAGCCTCCAACAAATGGGGCTGGAGTAATTGGATATTCACAGAGGAAAAAGAAAAGGAAAAGGAAAAATTGTAATTAAGCTATCACACTGCCAAACTCCTGAAAATCTATCAAAAGATGATTATACCATTTTATAAAATCAAATAATAATATAGCATGTAGGTGTACTAGAATGCCATTTTTAAAACACTTGCCTAAATTAAACATAGTAAAATATATAATTGTGATGTCTTTAATATGTAATTTTCACATTATATGTGATAATGATATAATTTTCTGATTATGATGTGATCTAATTTTTATTAAGTTATGATGTACTGTTTATTCTATCAACATGTCTAATTTTAAATCCCCCCACCCTAAAGTACTATTCAGTATATTTTCTCTGGTTAATTAAAATAGATTTATCTAGTATTGATATTTTTACAGCTTAAAACAACAAGATATATTAGTGGTTCAAACTGCAGGGCATTTATATTCTAAACAATTATATTTTTAAACATGTATTTGTAATATTGACTGCTGAAGACAACAAAATATCAATTATACATCATTCTAAATTATAAAATAATAGCATAAAATTTATATTAGTTAATCCCCTGATTTATCCAACTTAATATTCTGCTTTTGACATTGAAAATAATAGATAATTTCTATTATGTTATCCTCAATAGCAACTTCAAACATTTAGAGATGTATGCCAAACCTCATGAATTGCCAGTATAATATTTTTTTGATTGGTCATTTTATAAAAAGAATTTGGTAGAGGGTACAAATAATCAATATTCATGGCTCGCTATCAAAATTTGTTTTTCTTTTGTAATTTACATTTAATTTATTTGTTCAATGAATATAAAAAAAGTAGCAACAATTTCTTGCCTTTGTTCTAAGTAATATGGATAAAACAGAGATTGAAAAATGACCCTTTCTCAAGAGGTCTCTTCTCTCAGTGAACTCCAAGATAATAGGAAACCCTCTACAAATAAATGTATGATTATCATTAAATATAATAATTGCAGAAAAGTTGCATAAAGGAAGAAAGAGCTAATTCAGACTTTAGTAAATTGAGTTTTACTTGTTGAAAAAAATTTGAGTGGCAGAGAGAGGATTGGGAGATGGATTTGTCACTCAAAGGAAGCGAATGAAAGAATATGAAGGAGAAATAAGAGCAGAAGACAAATGAGTTTTGTTTTTATTTTTCCCCTGATAGAGGACAGTTTTGGAGAATAGGATATAAGTTATGAAAATTGAAGCAGGAAAATTAGGTAGGTTCAGTGGTAGATATATTGAAAATCATGCTTAACAAATCAGGTGGGCAATAAATAATTTAACTGTTGTAAGCAAAAGAGAAATTTATTGTTTAAATACAGTGTAAAAAGACATTCTGAATTGGAGAGAGAATATTCTGCTTATACAGTGTAACAAAAGTTGATAAGAGGGAAGCCATAGTAGTGGTACTGAAAGGGAGGATTTTAACTGTGTTTTAACTAGGGTGCTTGTTCAGGGCACCTAAACTGCTGATCAAGCAGACATTGTAGTTTTGGGAGGTAGGTATTTTGACATAGATATACAACATTCCCAAGGAAAATGTGTTTTGTTTATGAAATTGTGGGGTCTGTGACCATTTATTCACTTACTCATGAAAGACTTTGGTTTGAAGGCTCCATTGTGAAGGAAAAATTCCTATATCCTAGAAATCGGTTCATTTTTACCTGACATATAGGTAAAATGAACAGACAACTATCATTACAGGGTAGCTTGACCTGTGCTAAGTTTCTGGTTACATTTTGCCCGTGATGAGTAAGTTTCTTGATTTATGAGACTGTACATTGCACTTGATCCTTGACACTACTTGTATTCTCCAGTGTTTAAAAAAAAAAAAAAAAACACCCCACAATGAATAGCAATGGATGCCCTGTCTGTAAGGCCTTACCACAGTAAAACCTTTGCCTGGGAAAGCAACCACAGCAGCTTTTTAAGTTCATAATTCAAGAATTACATAAAGTGGACTTGGCAGGAGTTTGCTTAGGAGCTGCAGAATCAGACTTACTGGCCTGTGCGAAATTTGATTAACTGAAATCTCATCAGTCCGCTTGTTGACCACATCCCCCAAAACAGGCATCTGGGCTCCTGGGCAGCTATGTGATGAAGCAGAACTAAGTCAGTTGTCAGACTGTTCACAGAGGGGACCTTCTCGAGCACAGATCTCTAAGCAAGAAAAGCACTGCTTCAGTGTGCACACACAACCATGACCAATCCATGAACCGGCACCTCCTTCATCCCCCATTCAATTTTTTAACATGTTATAAATATATTTTCTTCTAGTGAAAGAGGCTAACAGCATTGGCTTAATTTTCAGATATTGGGAATAACAATTTCTTCCTACAAATACCAGAGATATTGCATGTGTGATATCAACACCAAAAGACTTAATAATAATGTCTTGCTCAACTAAAAATGGCCTCAAAAAGACCAGTCTGAATCTGTGCTTCATTCTGATAACACAAATAATGGAATTGGAGGTGTGAATACAGGGTACTTGGTAATATTTGTCGAAGGTCTTTAAAAAGGATAACTTTCAAATCTGAGATCATTTGAATATTAGTCAACAATAAGAAGATCATTTTAAAGACAGTTACACTTAACCCCTAAAGCCACAAATTTCAATTATCATGGCTTATTTGGAGGAAAGAAAGTATCACTATCTTTATTTCAGTAAGATTTTTCCCCCCCTCAAATCTAATCAAGTCCCTTAAAAAATATAGCATAAAACACATAATATTAAAAATGGATTAAACTGCATGGCATTTCACTACTGGTTTTTATGATAAGTAGTTTCCATATTATATTTAAATCGGTTTGTTTTCTTTAAGGAGTTATTAACATGCTGAGAGCCAAATCATGTGGTCATAAAGTCACTGCAACTTTTACTAGTTGTTAATGCTATAAGCATTATACAATTTTTTTAATCACTTGGAAGAAAATGACATTACCATAAACTCAAAACCAACTGATATAATAATGTTTTTAGCAGGAAGTATAAAAAAAGTATATGTTATACATATTACATAGTAAGTTCCCTCTTTTTCAAATAGAATTGACATGAAATTAATGACCAAATTTGATCTATTCCCTTAAAGATTCACTAATGTCTTTTATGAAGACAAGAAGCAAAATTACAGCTAAAAGATAAGATTCCAAGTGAAATATTAAAAATTTTTCACATTCTTTTTATAATTAAAAAAATAAAACATAGTATGTATATTTTAAATTTATAAATGTAAGAGGGTAGAAAAAATTGCTTTTTGTCCAACTATTTTCTTAGGTGAAGTTGAAATTATAATTTCATATATTCTGATTTTTCCTTACTATTTTAGGACATCACATACATACGTGTGTGTGTGTAGCGTGTGTATTATTTTTGCACTATCAACTCAGCAAGATATTATATGTTGCCACATTGCACAGTTCTTTAATTATTTTATACATCTTTTAACCAACTATATTAAAAATTAGCTCTTGTTTAGTATTTACCTCCCACCAAGCACTATTTGATGTTTTGAGTGTGTGTAGGAGTAGTTAACCACATGTAGTCCTCACCAAAATCTTATAAGATAAGTCTTAGTCTTGCTATCATTCTAATTTTATACAATTGCAATCTGACTTTGAGCAGTGGACCAAACTTCAAATCGTGCAAGTGTGCCTATAGCCAAACGTCTATTCAAGATAATTGAAGAATGGAAATTTTCTCCTTTCTCCATGTCAACTTGTTGATTAATAGGTTTTGGGGGGATGCAGAATAGGCAGTTCAGGGAGTTGTAAATAAAAAGTAAAATGTATAAATTTTTTAAAAATAAGGTTTTTGGATGTTTTTGTGGAAAAGTTGAACTTAGGCTTTAGTTAGCAATCTCAACCTTTTCCTCTTTCTTGTAACTGATCATAACGTTAAATATCCAGGAATAGCATTCCCTAACTATTTGGAACAACGTTATAGTATTCAATAAACTTCTAATACACATTTCAATCTAATAATTATTTGAAAAATGGTGAAATGTATACCTTAACAGAGGTCCTCAAATTTTTTAAACAGGCGGCCAGTTCACTGTCCCTCAGACCGTCAGAGGGCCGGACTATAGTTTAAAAAAAAAACTATGAACAAATTCCTATGCACACTGCACATATCTTATTTTGAAGTAAAAAAATAAAATGGGAACAAATATAATCACACCACCTCCTGTGGCCCGCAGGCCGTATTTTGAGGACCCCTGCCTTAAAACATAGTAAATGAAAAATATATAGAAATTTCAGAAGAAAAAAATAATAATAGGGAATACCTAAAATTACATATAATGGTAAGAAATGGGCCACAAATTTGGCTTATTTCCGAAATATAAAGTCAGACATAATAGGGTATATGAGTCTCCTAGCCACTAAGATGAACAAAACCAAGTGCTCAAAAGGGGGATGTCGTTTACTGGAACTAAACAATGTCTTTCAGTACTTCACAAATAGGACAAAGAATGAAAATAGTAGAATAAGTACAATAAAGACTGTCTGTTTTCATCAATTGTTTGTTACAAAGATAGTTACTATGCAATTTCTAGGTGCATTTCCATTAAATCCATCCTACAAAGGTAGTAAGTAATTCATACCTATCATTTTTCTTACATGCTACAATTATAAACACATAAGATAAATATTTCTTAGGGCAATATTTCAGTAATATGAAGTGCTGTAAAATAATTGTGGAAAGAGACAAAATATGCCTAGAAAATAATTATTCATTAGATTCAACACAAGGAAAAATGAATGCATTTATGTACCTAAAAGAAATAATTTTTGCCAGATAATATTGAAAGCAATGTGCAACAAATTATTATCTGTGACAGCACATTTTTGTTTATTCATTCACTGAATAGTATATAACTCAATAAGACAGAATTTTGTTAAATAGATAAAGGTTTTTTGTTTTTTTTTTTTTTAGGTTGGGTTGGTAAAAACTGATAAAAGTTTATCTGATCAATTTAGGAATCGCTATCTAAATTTAAAGTTAAAATCCTGCTTTATTGTGGATCCTATTAAATAGTCATACAATAATAAAATACTTTTGCTTATGGACCTCCCTGAAAAACTTTAGTCTATTTCTTTTAACTTCCTATATTTATCCTTTATAACCATTTACCTGAAAGTTGTAAAAATATAGCTTCTATACACAGCACAGTTGAATAGTAATTCTTAATGGAAAACTTTAGCTGTATGTCTTAGGAAAAATTGAAAGGAGGGGAGTAGCTACAAGAAAAATGACAAAGTTTAAAGTTTTTCAATTTTTTTAAAAGTTTAAAAAAGAATAGTAGATGGAAGTCTTTATTAAATATATTAAATCGTATTGATAAAAGTAGGCTTGGAAACATAAATACAGTTGGCAAAAATTCAGCTAAACTTTACAGTCTTTGAAATAATTGTCTCTTATGCAAAAGATGTTCTTTTAATTTTTCACCAAATATAATCCCCCTTTTCATCAGAGTTCATGGGGAAAAACGAGTCAGTGAACAAACAATTTGGGTATAATGAAGTATATAATATTCTAGAAGTATTCACAGAACACTACTGAATATCTATATAAAATATATGTAACCCACCTGGAAAAGATGTCTGAATTTTGCATAGTAAGTAGTACCACATAAAGAGAATCCAAAGCCAGACCTCAAGAGTGTTTCAGACCTTCATCTTAAAATGAAGAACAAAAATATGATTGTTTTCCGCGTGGTTATATTTTTAGCAAGGGACACCACCAAGACTAATACCCATAGTGTTAAACAAGTCTGGTTCTCTGTTTTCCCTCCTTTTATTAGTTGAAAATAATTTATTATAACCATATATTTTCACAACTATAATCTTGTGGGAATTTTGACTGAATATAACTTTCAGAAACAGAAAAAGTTATGTAATTTAATTGACCCTTTCTTTAATTGATGTAGCTAATTCAGTCATACATCTCAAAATAATTTTCCTTAAGACACAATTTGAAGTGTAAGGATTAAACAACTCTCATGTGTAATCCTTTCTAAGTATTTGTGAAAAGAAACTATTTTTTTTTTTTTTTCTGTGTGTCACAAATCAGTTCTTTAGTAAAATGCATTTAATATGATTTGGTAAGGGTTTTACTTTCTCCATGACAGTGGGAGGAGCTCTGTGGGTACACTGCACAATGAAACTGATAAAAATTACAAACATAAAAACAATTAAAGTCTTTTAAAATGTCCCTAAAAACATAAATAAAGAAACATTTATTTTAGATCATCTACTAAAACTTGCAAAGAACTTTGAGAGTCTGTGATATTTGAGCCATGACCAATGCCTTCTTTTTTTCACTTCCAGCTCAATGAGATAAAATTCTACTCTAGTTTGGTACAGACAAGGACACAGTGCTCCTTTTTCTTCTAGTTCCAAAAGGGCTCTCTTTCTGGAAGGGATAGGTAATAATCATTTCTCATTTTTCTTCTGTCTTCTACTCATTGCTAAAGCTCAATTCTGGGCAAGTGTAGTCAAGAAGAGAGAGATTCTTTTTACTTCTTGGCGTCTACTCTGGCAACAGAGGCTCTACCTGGGTGCACTACTATGAAAATATTGTTTAGCCACATAGCCATGGCCATTGCCCCAGCTCATGAAACAGGGATTCCACATGAAGATAGGAAAGCCAAAAAGCCTGTGTTTTTCCCATCAAGTGCTCATGTTACCAGAGTTTCGTCTTTAGTAGGTTCTTCATCTTGGGGATTTGAAGAATGAACCCACAGACCACAATCAGTAATAAAACAGGATTTGTTATGCAGAAAAGAATACAGAAAAAGCACCAGAGCTCCTGGCACTGGGAAACACTCAAGTCATAAAACTCTCAGCCTGGATCCTTCTGTCTAGGGATACATATACAGCCTAACTGGAAGGATACAGTCCCTTCCAGGGCAAAATGTCGGTATGTTCCCTTCCTGAAATTGCCCAGTCCTAGGAAATGGGGGAACCCCTGTTCAGCCCTGAATAAGTAGAGTACAATCCTTGCCTTGTCAGCTCCTGTGGGTTGGTGAGGGACCCCTAGAGACAGAAAAGATAAGGAGCTTTGTGTACTATGGAGAGTAAAACCACTATGGAATTATTTCTAAAAATAAAGAGGCCTGGACTGAGACATACTGTGCATCAGTGCTGGCAACCTGGAGGTGTCTCCCCCGCACTTGTCTGACTGGTCCCACTACTGGAGCCCCTATAGCCCCCTCTGCCTACCCTCCAACCTGCTTGCTCCTCTGCCTACGACCGCACAAACACCCCCAAGTGGAGACACAGAAAGCATGGCAGATCCTCCCGTTGGCTTAGGTGGGGTGTAGCCCACCCCAGGTCACTTAGCTTGTAAGGAAGGATATTCACTCAGAGAAGTATGTTATTGTTCCTGCCCACAGGACTAGTGCTATGGCTCAGATATTTTGTTCCAGGAAGGTAGCTATCCAAATAACTCTCAAAGTAACTGACTTTATTTGCAATATAATGTGAAGAAGTTCAAACATCAAGATATTGCCAAATATGATGGTGGCTGTGAAAGAAATTGAGAAATGAATAATAATAAATTATTGTAATCCAGCCACAGACTGGGAAGAAATTGAAAGAAATTTAGCAGAGTTCCCAGAGATAAGACCGGGAAAGGCCAGTCTAATGATAGGGGACAGAGACTCACCTAGGCAAAGATGGCACCCCTGCCCCAAGAGTGATCTGGAACTTATATTTATACTGGCATAGGGGAGGAAGATTCCATAGGTTGCTAGAAGGCTTTGGCTGGTGAGAGTCTTTCACTGTGAATTCTTGAGGGGGCCAGGTAGGTCTTTTTTTCTGTAAGGGAACATGGGGGAAGGGTTTGTCAACTAACAGAAATATTTGCAAAACACTCCCACATATTTGATAAATGATCATTATTCAAATAATACAAAAAATCCTTAAAATATAATGATAAGAACACACACACACACACAAAAAAAAAAAAAAAAAAATTAAAAATGGGTAAAAGGCCTGACAAATAAACATATTAAATGATGTTCAACATCATATGTCATTAGGAAATTGGATGTTTAAACACATGAGATACTACTATACATCCAGTAGAATGCCCAAAATCCAGAACATGGACCATATCAAATCCTGTTAAGGATGTGGAGCTGCAAGAATTCTCATTCACAGCTGGTGGGAATAGAAAACAGTACAGTCATTTTCAAA
Source organism: Loris lydekkerianus (assembly GCA_963574355.1). NCBI lineage: Eukaryota > Metazoa > Chordata > Mammalia > Primates > Lorisidae > Loris > Loris lydekkerianus. The sequence goes on from CAUYPK010109181.1 coordinate 23,239, forward strand.
GAGAGTTTTTCAGCTTTCCTACAAAACTAAATGTACTATTACCATACATTCCACCAATCGCTCTTACTGAAATTTTTCCCAAGGGGTAAAATCTTATGTCCATACAAAGACTTGAACACATATTTTTACAGCAGCTTTATTCATAATTAAGCAAAATTTGAAATAAATCAAGATGTCTTTCACTAGGTAAATGGATAAATAAAATGGATTACCTCCAGACAATGGCATGTTACTTAGCTCTAAAAAGAAATTAATCACCTAGCCATGAAAAAACAGGGAGAAAACTCAAATGCTTCTTAGTATGTAATAAAGAAGGCCAGTCTGAAAAGGCTGCATCCTATAAGATTCCCACTATATATTCTAACTATTCTGGAAAACAAAAGCTCTGAATGTAGTGAAAAATCAGTTGTTGCCAGGGAGGAGGAAAAAAGCAAAGCACAAAGTCTTTTAGTGCAGAGAAACTATTATATTAATCTCTGATACAATGTTGGATACATGTCATTATGCATTTGTCTAAACCAGTGGTGCTAAACCTTCCTAATGCCATGACCCTTTAATAGTTCCTCATGTTGTGATGACCCCCAGTCATAAAATTATTTTTGTTGTTACTTCATAACTGTAATTTTGCTACTGTTACCAATCATAATGTAAATATCTGATTTTTGGATGTGTTTTCATTGTTACAAAGGGGTCACGATCCACAGGTTGAGAACCTCTGGTCTAAACCAACAGGAGGTAAAACATAAAGAGTAAACCCTGACATAAACTATAGATTATATGTGATAATGATAAGCTAATGCAGCTTCACCAATTGTAAAAAATGAAAACATAAGTCTGTAAGAATAATGAAGATAATATGAAATTACAAATGCTAATGTAAAAAAGTTAATATAACCAAAATCTATAAATATACTCTTTCTTTTCTTAACTGACTTTCTTTAAAACACATAAACATATGATGTCATAGTTATAAACAATGAATCACTAATTTCATGACAAGTAGTCACTAAAGTCACTATGCATAGAGAAAATGAGAAAATGCAGCTAAATGAGCCTTTATTTCATAAAACAAGCAACAACAACAAAATGATTATTTAAATAGAGTCAGAAAAATACACTTAAGAAAACAACCCATAGAAAACTAGAAATAATAAAAACCTTGGTCAAATTGATAAAGTATATTTAAAAAAAAATAGTTAAATCATACTTAATGATGAAAGACTGAATACCTCTGATATTTGGAAAAAGGCACATATGATGACCTTCCTGTTTCTACACAACATTGGACAGGAGATCTGCACAATAAGACAAGACAGATTAAAAAATGTGATAAACTGTTTGTAGCTGATATTGTTATTATATAGATAATTCCAAAGAATCTGTAAGAACATATGTATTAGAGTTAATAATTCAAGAAAAAAATATACATAAAATTAATTAATTACATTATTTTAGCTTAGCAGATGACAATTAGGAAATTAAATTATAATAAATGCAATCCCATTAGTGCAAAGAATACAAATATTTAAGACATAAATTTAACACAACTCACTGAAGAACTTTCTATAAAATATTATAAATCCACTGTAGTACATGTTGGAACAACATGGAAGACCAGAAGGATCATTCAGCTGAGCTATTCTAGAATGGGGAAAAACAGAGAACCCAGCCATACCTGGTGCAGAAACCTTAACCACAGTTGTAGCTCAGGGAGCACAACAAGGAGATGGTGAGCTAGATATAGCCTATGATCTAGAGGGGTGGAAATTTGATGAATTAGGCAACTGTTTGTGATCAGCAGATGGGAGGAAGACTTCCCAGAGTTTTCAGGAGTTGGGGAAAACTGCACATTGAATGGAAAGCTTGGAAGATTAGAGGAACTCAAATAGTTTATAGCAAGAAGATTTGAGTGCCAGTTGGAGTGGAGTTTCCATAGGTTTTGTGGCTGGCAAGGCAGCCATACTGAGTAGGTTTCTGTGGCCAGGGGGTTACCATTGTAGGAAGGTCCTAAGAAGGTCTTAGCTGTGGCCTAAACCACAAGCATTTTAATTCTGCATGCTGGAAACAGAACTAAATTCTTGAAACAGGCTGAGGGACTCCCATACCCCATGGGAAATGGAGTCAGGGGGCATGTGACTTGCTCCTGAAGGACTCATGTGAGCTTTAAGATCCCAACATGTTGAACAGGCCTATATCAAGTTCTAAAATAGCATCAACTATACAAAATCTCCCTAAAAAGAAAAGCCCAGGACCAGATGGCTTTACGTCAGAATTCTACCAAACCTTTAAAGAAGAACTAGTACCTATACTACTAAACCTCTTCCAAAATATAGAAAAAGAAGGAA
>CAUYPK010109183.1:0-16839 GCA_963574355.1 Loris lydekkerianus
CAAAATTCTACCAGACTTATCAATATTCTCCATTAATGTGAATAAATTTTCCTCTAAAGAGGCACAGGTTGGCTGATTGGATACAAAAACTCAGGCCAGATATATGCAGCATACAAGAATCTCATCTTACCTTAAAAGATAAATATAGACTCAGGGGGAAGGGTTGATCATCTATATTTCAGGCAAATGGAAATCAGAAAAAAGCAGGTGCTGCACTTCTCTTTGCAGATACAATGGGCTTTAAACCAACAAAAGTAAGGAAGGATGAGAACGATCACTTCATATTTGTTAAGGGTAATACTCAATATGATGAGATTTCAATTATTAATATTTATGCACCCAACCAGAATGCACCTCAATTTATAAGAGAGACTATTAGACATGAGCAACTTGATTTCCTCCAGTTCCATAATAGTTGGAGATTTTAACACTCCTTTGGCAGTGTTGGATAGATCTTCCAATAAGAAGCTGAGCAAAAATATTTTATATTTAAACTTAACCATTCAACATTTGGATTTAACAGACATCTACAGAACATTTCATACCAGCAAAAATGAACACACATTCTTCTCATCTGCCCATGGAACATACTCCAAAACTGATCACATCTTAGATCAAAAGTGTAACCTCAGGAAATTTAAAGGAATAGAAATTATTCCTTGTATATTCTTGGACCACCTGGAATAAAAGTTGAACTCAGTAACAACAGGAATCCACATACTCATACAAAAACATGGAAGTTAAATAACCTTATGCTGAATGATAGCTGAGTCATAGATGAGATTAAGAAGGAAATTACCAAATTTTTAGAACAAAATGACAATGAAGACACAAATTATCAGAACCTCTGGGATACCACAAATGCAGTCCTAAGAGGAAAATTTATAGCACTGCAAGCCTTCCTCAAGAGAACAGAAAGAGAGGAAGTTAACAACTTAATGGGACATCTGAAGCAACTGGAAAAGGAAGAACATTCCAATCCCAAACCCACCAGAAGAAAAAAAATAAGCAAAATTAGAGCAGACTTAAATGAAATTGAAAACAAAAGGATTATACAACAGATCAATAAACCAAAAAGTTGTTTTTTTTTTGAAAAGGTCAATAAAATAGATAAACCTTTGGCTAACCTAACAAGGAAAAAAAAGAGTAAAATCTCTAATTTCCTCAATCAGAAATGACAAACGAAATAACAGACTCCTCAGAAATTCAAAAAATCCTTAATGAAGGTTACAAGAAACTTTATTCTCAGAAATATGAAAATCTGAAGGAAATTGACCAATACTTGGAAGCACACCACATTCCAAGACTTAGCCAGAATCAAGTGGAAATGTTGAACAGGCCTATATCAAATTCTGAAATAGCATCAACTATATAAAATCTCCCTAAAAAGAAAAGCCTGGGACCAGATGGCTTCACAACAGAATTCTATCAAACCTTTAAAGAGGAATTAGTACCTATATTACTCAACCTTTTCCCAAATATAGAAAAAGAAGGAATACTAGGCCAACACATTCTATGAAGCAAACATCACCTTAATCCCCAAACCAGGAAAAGACCCACCAAGAAAAGAAAATTATAGGCCAATATCACTAATGAATATTGATGCAAAAATATTCAGCAAGATCCTAACAAACAGAATCTAGCAACACATCAAACAAATTATACACCATAACCAAGTGGGTTTTATCCCAGGATCTCACAGCTAGTTCAATATATGTACATCTGTAAATATAATTAATCACATAAACAAATTAAAAAACAAAGACCATATGATTCTTTCAATTGATGCAGAAAATGTTTTTGATAATATCTAGCATCCCTTCATGATCAGAACACTTAAGAAAATTGGTATAGAAGGGACATTTCTTAAACTGATAGAGGCCACCTACAGCAAACCCAACAGCCAATATCATATTGCATGGAGTTAAATTGAAATCATTTCCACTCAGATCAGGAACCAGGCAAGGTTGCCCATTGTCTCCACTGCCCTTTAACATTGTAATGGAAGTTTTAGCCTTCGCAATTAGGGAAGAAAAGGCGATCAAGGGTATCCATATAGGGTCAAACTTTCACTCTTCGCAGATGATATGGTTGTATATCTGGAAAACACCAGAGATTCTACTACAAAACTCTTAGAAGTGATCAAAGAATACAGCAGCATCTCAGGTTACAAAATTAACATTCATAAATCAGTAGCCTTTATATATACCAACAACAGTCAAGCTGAAAAAATAGTCAAGGACTCTATTCCATTCACAGTAGTGCCAAAGGAGATGAAATATTTGGGAGTTTATCTAACAAAGGATGTGAAAGATCTCTATAAAAATCTTAACTTCTTTTGGGTTTGGGTTCCTTGGTTTTAATCCAGCGCTTCTATAAATGGTAGATACAGGAAAGAGAAAAGTTTATAATGTGCATATATATATATATCAGGACAGTTGAAGGAAGCATGTACGAAATGGAACCTTCATTGTTTGTAATCATTCCTTCCTTCAGCCATTAATTTATCAAAAATTCTGTTTCCTTTTGTACCTGGTCAAAATTATACAGCCTCTGTCCTTAAAGAGCTCATGATGTAATATACCAAACAAGTAATTTTCCTCTACTGCAAGAAGGGCTGTTAGAGGGGAATGTAGAAGACAGGAAGGGGCCCCTAGCTTCTCACTTTCTTTCTGTGACTGGGAAGACCTTTTTCCAATGCTTGTTGTCCTCACCACAATCCACAAGCAGGCAATAGCATTCCCCTTGGTCAACCCAGAGATGATCACCTCATATGGGCTTAAAGAAACTAGCACCCTGGGCCAGTGCCTGTGGCTCAAAGGAGTAGAGCGCCGGTCCCGTATGCCAGTAGGTGCTGGGTTCAAACCCAGCCCTGGCCAAAAACTGAAAAAAAAAAAAAAAAAAGAAAAGAAAAAAAAAAGAAACTAGCATCCATTTGCTTCAAGTTCTCTGTTCAACTCAATTGTTTCTCATGTCCTTATTTCTTTTTCAGTTTGGTTATGAAGGCCGAGTTCCACTGAAGAGTGCCCGTCTGTTTTACAACATCAGTGAGAAGGCACGAAAAATCGTAGAATCCTATTTTATGCTGAACTCAACGCTGTATTTTTCCTATACGCACATGGTCTGCCGAACAGCCCTGTCTGGTGAGATTCCAGAGCCTGAACTCATTCGCTTCTACCCACCATGCAGTGGGAAGCAAAGCAATGCCAAGCAAAGCTCTCCGGCCGTGCAGACTCATATTTTAAACGAGTTCTCAATTTCTACAGCAAGAGAAGCTACACACTCTTATGTTCCTTTTCCGTCTTTTCTCCATCTTGGTTCTCTTTTTCACATTTTCTCTTTCAGTTTTATTTTCAGTAATTGGTGAAGTCATATGGAAAAGAATGTTTTTCTGCTCAAGGTTCCCCTTGGAGGGGAACCAGGAAAATGGAAATTATAGTCACCATTATGTCCACAAGCCCTGAGTGGATGCATAGAAGATGAAGAGGTTGTTGAAAGAAGGGTTCTTAAAAAGGCAGAGACCACAGCACTCCCTGCTCATCATTATTTCTTCTTCATATCTTTTCTTCCACCCACCTGAATTGGAGGGGAAGGGTAATGTCCCAGGAGTAGGCTTTTATACTTGTGAAGTTTCGCTGAATCAAAATCTTGTTTTAAAATTCTATCCACATGGTTTTGCTGCCCCACGTGAAATGCAACCCATGAAATGCCTGCCATTCGTCCATGCGTATGTATACCAGAGAGTGCTTATAGCTGAAAAGACAGGTGTGACTCACCGGGGTTTCACATCAAGTTCACATCAGAACCAGACAGTCTCTTTACTGCTCTTCCACTGTTCTTTCTTGAATTTTGTCTTCTGTCTCTCCACGTTTGCAAAGGACACTAGGAATGAGAGAAGACAGTCAGATTGCCAGTTTTTTTGTTTTTTTGTTTTTTGTTTTAATTTCTACACTCCACCTCTCACTCTTCTTTGTACCCTTTTATGGCAGGTCAACAGGATAGAAGAAACGACCTCAGTCATCCGATCCATGCTGACAATTGCCTGCTGGACCCAGAGGCCAATGAATGCTGGAAAGAGCCTCCTGCTTACACATTTCGAGACTATAGGTACAGCCAGATGCTCAAAGCCCAGCTTTTACCCAATAGCTATCAAAACCTCATGGAAGTTTTGTCAACACATTCATCTCTGAGAAGCAGAGATTCTCAAGTAATCTACCGAGGCAGCTGCCATCACTGAGAAGTGATGTTATCATTTCAATTTATCTTAAAAACCATACAAGCATTGCATTCTATACCATCTGTTCATTTTGTTTTCATATAAAAAGTACATTTTATTTCTTAAAATAACTTGTTCTCACTGGAACATACTCCTAGTGCTGTGTATATCTCAGCCTGAGACTACATGGCGTCTCAACACATCCAGATCTTATCGCGTTCCTTATCTATTATTCATACCAGTGAAGAACTCTGTGTGTATTTTATGTAGCAGAAGCTAGAAATCAGGGGAAAATAATGTTTTATCTTATTGAAAGATATTTTAGTGCGTAAAGAGTCAAAGCTTTAGTCACCATGTATAGAATTGTGTATTATTACTACGTAGTGTTCTATTCAAAAATATTTTTTGAGCACCTCTTACTCTCAGACGTGGCTAGATGACAAGGAACTTTCTAGCTTGTTAAGGAAACAAATGCATCTTTTAGAGTTATTGTTATATAACTACGTACAAGAGTTATAAGTAGTGTGGGCAAGTTCAAAGGGCTGTATTAAATGAAATCTAGTTAGATTTTCAGTGGAGGAAGTGAAATGTAAGATGATTAAAATTTTAATGTAAGTGAAATAAATAAATAATTCAGATGTATGACCCAAACTCTATCTGCTCTTCAGGGTCTTAGAGGGCCAATAATTTTAATGTCTAACTCAAAGGAAACTTAACCATCTGGTCAGTACATCACCCATCTTCATTATTTTCTGATCACGCTGTTGTAAGCATAGGAAAGTACAGGTGGTTTTCCTGTTCTTCCATAGTGCTCTCCTGTACATGAATGATGATTTTGAAGGAGGAGAATTCATATTCACTGAGATGGATGCTAAGACCGTGACTGTAAGTAAACCAATCCTGCAAATTTATTTAGTATTTTGTATCTCAGTATTGATTGCCATTTTTCTAAGAACACATAGACTGTTATATTTCACACACTTCTGAGCTCAAAAATTCAAAAAAATAAAGAGATTCCCAGGAAATTTGTAGATTATCAATTGTCAGAAATGGAAGCATCCATGAAATTTTTCATCCCATTGTAAAGATGGGTAAATTAAGGAGTAGAGATATGTTATACACCACAAATTTGATCATGACCCCATCTAGCTAGTTAGTGTTAAATTTGGAACCAAAACAGAGGTCTTCTGATTCTTTGTCAAAAATCTAATAGAAACATAAAAACTTTAGGTCATTCATGAGTCACTCAGTCTAGGATAAGTCAAATGATTCTACAGAATAGCCTTTAAGTAACCTGGTATTGTACATGCTTGGATTGAACATTGGCCTCCAAATACCTAGTTACCAAAATTATCACATACGTGTATGCATGTGTATGTATATAGAGAGATATATATGATTATAAATAGATATATAAATATATATGATTATAACTGTACTTGACAATTAATATACATACACACACAGAAATATATATGTCAAAAGTAAATCAAAAGTTAAATTCAAGTACCATCTTCCTAAGCAATCCAATTCCTTTGGGCAACCAATCTTTTTAACACTTAAAGACCACATAGTTAGAATCTTCATCTTTAAGCCAAAGAGCACACATAATGGTAGAAAGAAAGGTTTTCTAATTGAGTAAATGATCAAAATTTAGATTATGAGGTATTTTTTTCCACCATTTAAGTTGTGGGATATATACGTGGTAAACTTCAAAGTTATGGCTTTATATAAGCTATTTACAAAACTTCTCATGAATTTAGTACTTTTCTCCTCATAGATTATGTACTTTTTAAAATATTCTATCATTCTCACACACAAATATTCATGAAACACTGAAATATAAGCAGGTAATATAAACAGCTATGTATTAACTGGATTTAAAGGTGGTTCCTATGGGGATTCTGGTTAAAATTGGAAACATTTCTAACTTAATCTGAAAATGTTTCATGCAATTTAATACAATTATTTATCTTTAAAAGAACATAACATCTCATGTCTTTGTGAGGAGCTTAAATATTAAAATGGAGGTATTTTGATACTTCATAATCTGGGAGATTAAATCAAGATTGACAATCTGGGTTATAGTTTATAATTCCTATACAAGATTTTCACTTGTGGAGAAGCCTGAGTATAGAAAGAATTTCATTTCTGAGCTCTACTAACATGAATTTCAGGTACAAAAATGCAGCCATCTCAGTTTAAAAGAAAATCAGATGGTTAAAAAGACTGCTTTGTCTCCATCTCCATCTAGTGGCTATATTTGGAAATACTTAATGTTTAAAAGCAAGTGATGCCTCATACCTCAGTTTTGTTGTTGAATGTACCTTAACTGGATTTCCACTGTTTAAAGATGTGAAGACAGATAATATTTCCCTTTTTTATATTTTAAGTTTTAAAATATATATAAATATTTTTAAAAGCTTTGAATCTAGCTGCCTCTGAATAAAGGTAAAGGGAAAACTGATTTAATTAATTTTCAATAAGAGTTTTAATTTGAGAATATTTATTTTCAAATCAGTTATATTTTATGTTACTGCATGCTGTAGAGTTTTAAGGAAATTTTTTAGATAATTAAAATTCTTAGGTAAGCCAGTTCTTAACCCACTTCCCCTAGGAAATTTATTCCAGTCTCAATGACAGAAGGAAATGGGTAGTTTTCCATGTTCACTTCCCTTCTTTGGCTGCGGAAGGATGAATGAAGCAGGGAAATGTCTTCATGTGAGGCCGCACAAGAAAGTGAAGTCTTCTAAATTCTTTGTTTTGGAACAAAAATCTGGAAAGTGTGTAATTAACACACAATTGCATGGTGACTGAATATTTACATTTATTCAAGACAAATATATAACACAAATGCTTCTCTGAGTCTTAATCAGATGAAAGTAAAGAGGCTTTTAAAAAAATCACACTTCATACATGAAAGATACGTGGGTGATTTTTAACAGCAGCATTTCTAAGTGCGACATAGTAATTAAAGTGTTTTAGTTTCTCTGGACAAATTTGAAGAAGGTAAAATTTAATGAGCCCCATTTGCTTCATGAAAAATTAAGTGTAGTATGGATGGGGGCTGTGTTGCAAAAGTGTATTTACAAGCATTTATTTAAATTTCAGGAGATACTTTCCTATAGAAACAATGTGACAAATAGAGACAAGTTCACTAATGTGTGTTTATTCCTCCATATCTCTCATATCTAACTGGGGATGCTGCCTGTTGGATGAAATTAGTCTTGGAGATCCTTGTGAACCCACACGCATATAATTGATCTAATTGCTTCAGGCAGTTGATAACTTTTTTCTTAAACTTTCCCAAAGTTCTTCGTGTTAAAAATATTTTCAATTCTTCTAATTCCATTACAGAGAAAGCATTAAATTGTTCCCATACCCTTTCTTTGATGTTGTAAGGTGTTCCCAAAACTTGTTAATTACACAGAAGCACGTATCAGGTTTTAGGGGGCTGCCTGCTACCTGCTACCTGGTACTATGTGTGGCTCCTGAACAGTACCAGGTAGTGAGTACCCCAGAGAACTTGAAACCCAAGATCTCAAGGCCTCAAAGTTCCCTAGGAATCTTCTCTATCCTACTTCATATGCTTAAATGTAATCTATTTTTCTGTTTCTATGTGGAAATGTACAAGTTCCTTCTTTAGATGAACAGGATCAGATAGCTATTGAGGGTACTAGTAACTAGTGAATTCTCTAAATTTACACCAGAAAAGTTGCCTTGATAAACCTCCCTAAGAAAACCAACTCTAGCAAAGAAAAGTTACTCTTCAGTTACTGTGAATAGGAGAGTATCAAGAGACTGTTTTGTTTGTTTGTTTGTTTGTTTTGCTCTTCCCTTTAACATACAGACAAAACATACATACACACATAGGTGCACATACATATGAACATACAGACACCCATGTACACACAGGGGTCTCTGGCTTCACTGACCTCTGACCTTCCACATATGCTAGTCATATAGTTGGGGAGAACCTCTGTTATGTAGCATCCAAGGACTTACGGACATTTTTCAAATATTCCTCCTGATGACTACGGAAAAACAGTCATCTCAATTATGCAAAAGGTTCTTGTAATGGTCACGTATCAATTCAAATCAATTCAGTAAATAGATAGTTAGAAAGGGCCCGTCTTATCCTAGTAGAAAGCCTGGTACCACTTTTTTTTTGTTTTGTTTTGTTTTTACTTTACTTTTGTAAGCTCCACCATAGAATGAGGAAGATTCTGTATTTATCAAAGAAGGAACATGGACTTTATTCACATCAGACACATTTTAAAACACAGAGGCAAGGACCTTAATATTCAGTTGCTCAAGTGCACTCACCTTGGAGAGCTTGCTGTGTGATCTTATGTCCTGGTTCTGCAGGCCTAGCACCATTTCTTTTTCTCTCACTACACTCTTCTACTGAAACACTCTGGGCCTCAGCAGTGCACAAGTTTGGAAGGACCATTTCCTCTCAAAACACTCAGAGCTCAAGGGATAGGCCACCCCGGTGGGTGGTATGTTCTCATCACTGGAGATATTCAAACAAATGTCAAAGTGATCACTGGGGAGGGATATTTAAAAAGAATCAAATATCTCATGGAATTAGACATGACTTTTTAAAATCACTATATTGTGAAATGTACATAAGCCATAAATGCCCAGCTGAGGAATTAGAAAGCGTCCCCCGTTTACCTCCTACTTAGATGGATTGTAGAACTTTCCCAGTACTCTGTATGTCCTGCTGTGTTTTAGTAGAACCTATCATCAACCTACGAATACTGAATGTACACCTACCTTGTACGTGGATGCTTTGCTAATGTTAAAGCTAAAGAAGAGAATTAAAAGTGAGAGCATTTGCCTTCTTCGAGTCTGCGGTTGTCAGCACAGCATATGTGGAACACTTACTATGTACACGGACTTTGCCACACATTTTACTTGAAAAGTTTTATTCTCTGTGATAGAAATTATTTTGACTTTATTTTTATTTCACAGGTGAGAAAATTGAGACAGTCTGTATCTTCTTCACCCTTTAGATTCCATTATTTTTTTATTTAATCCTTAACTCATCCCATAGAAGTATGGGGAGGTGGGGGAGGGGTTGTAGAAATCTTTATAAGAAATAAAAGGCTGATTTTCGCTGTATTTCTCAGGCCTCCATAAAACCAAAGTGTGGGCGTATGATCAGCTTCTCTTCTGGAGGAGAGAACCCTCATGGGGTGAAGGCCGTCACCAAAGGCCAGAGGTGTGCTGTAGCGCTGTGGTTTACCTTGGACCCACTTTATAGAGAAATGGTGAGTTTTTAGCCTACCCAAGAAGTCAGTTCAACTTCATTAACTGATTTGTCTGAGGGGGGCGGGGGGTGGGTGGAAGCTCTTTAAGTTGTGCCTAACCCTTCATTGACTGTAAAGGTCATGACAAAACTTCTATAGGACCCTTCCTGGTCTCCATCACCAGCACTGTTTTCTAAACAAGAGCAAATTTTTCTGATCAGTTACCTGACCTTGTCATCACATGTCTAACTTTCGTTGTGTGAATCCGAGGAACGGAAGAGGGGCCCTGAAGGCAATTCTTACCCAGATGTGTTCTAATATTATTGTGAAGATGTTTGCAGAAATAAGGCGATATTTGGCAGTCACCAGTCTTAAGTTTATTAACAAACTGTGGCTTTAGGAGAAAAAGATCACTTTCTGCTGCTCACAGGGAAGACGGACTTGTTTTCTCAGCAAATCATTAGAAAGAGTATTGAGCCATTTATGAAATGTGGTTGAGGGCGAAGGAATCTGTACAATTATTATTTTTTATTGCTAATTTAAATATTAATGTAATAGAACTACATCTGAAGTTTCTGGGGAAAAGAGACCTCAGCTTAGTAAAGAGACCTTAGCTTGGAGAAGAGACCATGATCTCATCCCTTTGGAAGGGATGAGCAGACGCTGTGGTCTCTATTTGTGAAGCTGCAGAGACCTAGTTTAAGACCAGTGGGTATGGGACCTTGGAGGAAAATATAGACCCCACATAAGGAATCACTTTCAAATAGTCACCATGGTTTGGTGGCATTCTCTGCTCTGAAAGGACTGCTGGCCTGGGCCTCCTTCCGTCATAGCTGGGCTGACTGGATAACTTCAAAGTCTTCTCCAGCCCCAACCGTTAAAGAAACTATGAACTTATATTATTAAAAACGGCATTCTAGAGCCAATTCTCCATTGTAAGTTCCTAAAGTGAATCCAACTTTATCAGAAACTAGTTAGAAATAATGCCTTTTACTCATATATTTTTCGCTATCAAACCGAACTCACAAAGTTTTTTTGCTCAGATTCCCTAAGCATTGTTTCATATACTATAGAACCTCTGTAAGTTACCCACCGAAGGGACTGTAACTAATTGGTCAACATATGAAGGTGGTCAACATAGGAAACTAGACCTACTGCCCTGATATGTAATCGTGGTACATGTCTGTCTGGTCTAGGAAAATTAGGTCAGCTTGAGGAGGTGGCCTATGTGGGGAGGTGGTCTACTATGGAGGTTCTGTATTTTTCAAAAGAGTTATTATAATCTACTACTTTACAAAAACATGTGCCTGGGAAATTCTGCCAGTAGGCCCAGCAGCAGTGTACATTTTGTAGCAGGGGAATGGAGAAAGACTTATGTAAGCTCAGACCTAAGAGAGAAGACCATAGCCAGGCACATAAAGAAAAAGAATGGTCCTGACAACAGGAGCTGAGCACTGAGTTCTGAAAATATCAAGTGGCACAGAACAGTCTTCACCTACTATTCCTTGTATTTTCCATCTCCAAAATGCCTGCATTCCTTCAAAATACATTTGTTAATACTAAGGAACCTGGGTAAATGAGAAGACCATGAAAATAAAGTGTTGAAAAGTTGCATCTACTTCACTATTCAATTCAGCAGACATTGAATCTATTGTATCATCAGTATCCAGACTCTCTCCTCCAAGGCGGTGTTCTATCAAAACATGCCAACATAAAGTTCTCTATGCTCCTTTCTAATCAGGAAACTTAATGAAAATATCCCCTCCTCTGACAAGAGGCCTAGACTTCTCCAATTTGGGGGCAGTAGTGTCATCTAGTGGACATAATGGGAAATGACCAGACCCTCTTCAACTAACAGAAAACTAATCAGCTGTGATTCACATACTTTGCTACACACTGGAATCAACTGGGGATCTTTACAAACTACCAACATCTCGTTCTTACCTTCAGCATTCTTATTTTATTGGTATGTGATATGATTTAGGTATCAGGAGTTCTAAAAGCTCCCCAGGTGATTCTAACCTGCAGCAGAGTTGGGAGTTCCTGGCTTAACTGCCTTTTCTCAGCTTGAATTCCTGACCTAAGAAATCTTGCCAATGAACAAATCATTAGAGCTGGAAGAGTGTCATGCTAATTATAGATTATTTTATTTATTTTTTCAACTTTCAGTTATTTTTAAATTTTTATTTCTATTTCATTGTTTCAGGTTAATTGAACACACAGTGAATTAGGTTACATTGTTTGCATGTTTTTTTAAATAAAGCCCCTCTTATAATTGTGTCCCACCCTCAAGAAGTGTGCCATACACCCTAACATTAGCGTATACATCATTTTAAAGGCATTTGATTTCAAGGACCATTTAGCAACATTAACTCTTAAGGATGTAAAGATACTAGAAATTTTGTATATAGGAAGTCGGATGATTAAGTTTGAGAACTCACCCAAGGAAAAGTACTGCATATGACATTTCTGGATATGACTACGGTCACCCTTGACATATTCCCCCTTGGCCATCTGGTGACCTTAGCACTTTTTCTAGGGTGAATTCACAAACTTAAATTGTCCAACCTTGCGTATTGGTTCCAGCTCTTAAATTTCTTTCCCTTCATGAAAGATTTGATTGTAATGGTTTCTTATGACCAACAGGTGTGAAAGCTTTGTATGTGAGTGAATTTGTAAAGCAACAGATTGTTCTCCCCTTAATCATAAAGTAGTACTCAGACTTTTTACTTAGATATAACAGCAATTTATTTTTCTGCTGTTACTACATTTGATCCTTTTAGATGCCTTTATTTTTTTTAATTTCAGGTTAATAGGGTATAAGCTGTTCAGGTTACAACGTCTGTGTTTGTTAGGTAAGGGCCCTGCTGTTGTGCCCCTTGCCCAGAAGGTGTGCAACATACCTTCATTGTGCCCATTAAATGGGAGCACAACAACCTCCCAATCACCCCCTTCCCTATCCCTTCTCCCCCTCCCCCCAACTTGAATTAAATTGAGTTTTTCTCTTGTGTGGGCGTGTAATAGTTTGTCTACTGGCCTCATATTAGTATTGAATACAGATACTTGCTTTTCTATTCTTGTGATGCTTTTCTAAAGGGAATGTTCATTAACTCTAATCAGGTTAATACAAAACATGTAAAGTCTCCATCTGTGTAATGGCTGAATAGTATTCCATGATATACATATACTACAATTTATTAACCCATTCAAGGGTTGATGGGCACTTGGGTTGATTCCACATCTTGGTGATTGTAAATTGAACTGCGATAAACAATCTAGTGCAAATGTCCTTATAATAAAATGATTTTTTTTTTTTAAATTCTGGATAGATACCTAGTGGTGGGATTTGGGGATCAAATGGAAGGTCTATTTAGGTGGCTTTATGTCAACATTATTTTCAATTACAAAGCTCTTGCAAAAAAAAGGAGTTTGGGGCGGCACCTGTGGCTCAAGGAGTAGGGTGCCGGCCCCATTTACCGGAGGTGGTGGGTTTGAACCCAGCCCCAGCCAAAAACTGAAAAAAAAAAAAAAAAGGAGGTTTGTTTTCAAGTTATAAAATAGTTATTTTTACAACTTACTGTGCAGCACTGTGCTAGAGACTACCCAATGCAGATGCAAACTAAGTGAGACATAACCCCTATTCTCAAGTAGCTTGAAGTCAGATTAGAGATATCAGATAGGGGCCACAAGGCAAAGTTCAGTAAGAATTGGTAACAGCAAATATATGGTTTAGGGGATATAAATAAACAATCAAGAAAGGCTTCCTTATAGAGATGACATTTGAAATAAGCTTTCAAGGATGAGTAATATTTCTTTATGGAGAGACATTTTGTACAGAGAAAGCCTTCACCCCGTTTATATATTTATTCATCTAATACACTGGAGACCTACTCTATTATCAGTAACTTTTCTCAGCACTGGAAATATGGCAGTGACCAAGACAATGACATTCCCCGATATCATGAAGCTTATATTCTAGTGGAAGGAAAAAACAACAAATAAGTAAAATCAAAAGAAAAATGAATGAGAGATAAATCATGTGTGGCAAATGGAACAAGGTGACTTGTTTGAGAGTAGAGTGTGGGTGGAGGGGGGAAGAGGGGACTTCTCTGAATAAGTGACATATGAGCTACAACCCATGTGACAAAGGAAGCTGAAGAAGATAAATGTCTGTAAAAGAGTATTCTAGGCAGAGCACAAGTTGCAAAGGCTCAGAGATAAGAGAGAGCTTGGAGTAACCAAGAAACATGAAAGGCCCGAGCAGCTGGAATGTGGCTTGGGCAAGGGGGCACAGTGCAGTCTGCATGGAGGATGCCGAGAGGGCAGGGGGCAGAGTCTACAGGCTGGTTAGAAAAATGTGAATTTTATTCTAACAAGTGAGAATTCATTGTGGTCCCTCTGCATTCCTCCCCAAGTCCCCAGGGAGTTGCAGGACACAAAAGAACGCCTTAATTCACATGTGGGCTTAGACTAGAATAAGAACAGAAAAGATGCAAAAGGTTTGAGAAGCAATTTGAAGGTAGACCAACCAGTCCTGCTGGAGATCAATGTGGGGAATAGAGAAAATACAGGAAATGATGGGAGCATCCAAGGAGCGTTTAATCCCAATCGGGACTGGGACTGGACAGTTCTTAGAGTACTGTGTTCAAAGAACTGGAGGTAGGTTAGGAAGTTGAAGTATGAGGCAAGAAGAGGGAAGAAGACAAAATGTGGCTAAAAAAAAAAAGAATAGTGTGAGCCAGGCATCTCTTTATGGGCACACCAAGAAGACCGGACCTAGAACTTGAAGCCATAGGAACCCAGTAAAGAATTGTGAGCAGAAAGGGACATGGCCACACTGAAGTGAGCAGGATTTGTTAGAAACATGGGGAGGAGGTCTTGTGAAATGGGGGGGCCACGATGGAAGCTGCTGCAGGGACTAAGTAAACAGATGATGAGAGTTTAAACACAGTGCCCTCAAAATAGAGCAGTTTTGCTCTACGGGACATGTGCCGATATCTAGAGACATTTTTGGTTGTCGAGACTTAGGGATAGGTGTTATTACAGGGGCACAGGATATTTATTGTTCAGCATCCTCTAGGGCACAACCACAGCCCCTTACAATAAGGAATTATCTGGCCTAAAACAGGTGCCAAGGCTAAGAATCCTTGGACTAAACTAAGGCCACAGTAATATACATTGACTGGAGAGGGACAGAGGTCAGTTCAGAGCAGAGAGGACCGGGTGACAGCAAACCCAGAAACCCAGGCTTTTAAGGTCCATGGGGAAGCCAGTGGTCTTTACTGGATGAGAGAGGATGTGAAGAACAGAGTGTGGGGGACGTAGTCTGAACACTGAATGGAGATGGACTTGTCTCTGAGGCCAGGAAGTGTTTGGACAAACACTACCACTTTGCAGGAGAGAAGTCCTTGACGGTGGACACTCAAGACACAGGCACTCAGGGAAGGCACCAGCCTGGGAATGAAGATGAGGTTCTATTCATAACTGGATTTAGCACCACTCCGTGTGCAGATGGATGCCAGGAAGTGTTTGGGAAGCATCTGCTGCTGGGACTGATTGCGACGCTTGTAACCAAAATGTGTAAATTGTCTTTTTTGCAGGAGCGGATACAGGCCGATGAAGTGATTGCGATCCTGGACCGAGAACAGCAAGGGAAGCACGAAGTGACTATCAACCCTAAAGATGAGCTATAGAAATGAGAAAGGATGTTCTATCAAATATTTATTTAAATGGTTAATCTTATGAGAACCTTTTTATTTTTGTACAGAGCCGTGGTATAAATTAACAGGTTAATATGAGTCATCAGAGCTCCCTTCTGTTCCTAGGGACACTTGCTGTGCCTCGCTTAGTCTGTCTGGGATTTTTCTCCCCATCTTTTCAGAGATGGGATCTTGCTGTGCTGCCCAGGCTGGAGAGCAGTAGCTGTCACAGGCACAGACATAGCTCACTACAGCCTCAAACTCTTGGGCTCGAGTGATCCTGCACCTCACCCTCCCGAGTGACTGGGACCAGAGGCATGTGCCATGCCTTCTTCCGTGGTTTTTCATCAGTTTATCTGTCAAAGCCCAGTCACACACACCCCCCCCCAAAAAAAAAAAAAAAAAAAAAAAAAAAAGCCACACACACACACATACTTAATTTACTGCAGTTCCAAAAACTCAGAATAAGCTCGTTTGGGGTGAAACTGTAGCTCTTACGTGACTCCCCCCTCTCTGGTTCGCGTGTGATTTGGCCTGAGAAGGCCTCTCTGGCTCTTTACCTTTGGTCCCCATCCTCTCATGGTGCTGAGAACCGTGAGCTCTGACTCTCCCCAGCCGGTTCAGCTGCGGGTCTGAGGAGCCCCTGCCAGAGCACGGCCTCATACCACGGGCATAAATACGCTTCAGGCTCTACGGGAAAAAAGTCCTTGGATAATAACTACATAAGACAGAGGGGCCTTCCGTCTTTCAGGGCCTTGGTGGAGTTTCTGGGTCTGGTATTTTCACCAGAGAATTAACTTATAGTGGAATCTCTGACTTCCCCTCCATGGTGCTCCAGAGAAGACTGTTCCGTGAGCTGCATAGTTTTGAAGGTCATATGGATGGGGAAGTGGAGTGACTCTTCACCTCAGTGACTTTGCAAGAAAATCTTTAATAGCACCTGGGTCAGAGCACCATCGCCAGGTTTCCTGTCGTCAAAAGAAGTGTTTTGTATTTAAGTAGGAAAAACAAATCTCTAGTTGATTTCTGTCTTTCTCTGCATCTGTTTCGTGGCCCTCCCCATTGCTGCTGTCCAGCACACAGGTCCGTGCTCATGTCTAATTTGAATAAAAGGGAGCCTTATTTTAAAATATTTTTAAAATCTGGCATTTATTTTTCTTCTCCCAAACATTTGGTTTAATCTTCTCAGGAAGGGGTTTTGATCCCACAGGAGGTCTTGATCAACCTGGGGTAATGTTGGGCCGTGACTAGTTTTGTGAATACCTTGCACTCTGAGGCTCCAAGAAAGGTGAAGCAACTTCAAGAAAGGCTGAAGAAGCAGAGATGGTTAGCAAACAGGGGTGTTGATCAGAGAATGCCCTGCTCTTGGTCCCAGTTCTAAGGAGGACACTGTTCACCTGGTTGTTGAAATAACTTTGTAACCAGTATGAAATCACTGTAGATGCCAATGGCAGTGGTGAAAGTTATCATTTGCCATTTACGTTCATGGTTAGTGGTAAGAACATTCGTTCATCCTTTGAAACCAAAACATTGAGTTATAGTGATTTTTTTTTTTTTTTTTTTTTTTTTTTTTTTTTTTTTTGCCAGTTTTTTGCCCGGTGTGGGTTTGTACCCACCCCCACCGGCATATGGGGGGGCGCCCGACACCATTGAGCTACAGGCGCCG